>JBCEWE010000104.1:1559251-1654251 GCA_039877035.1 Silurus lanzhouensis | reverse complement strand
TTGTTTCCAACTAAATCAGCTGGGGGCTGTTCTGGTGCCATTTTTAATGCGCTTGGATTTCCGCTGTAACACATGTGCTTAAGGATGATGGAGGAGGATGAAAAAGGATGGAGGATGATAGAGGGTGATGGAGAAAGATGGAGGATGATCTAGGCGGATAATGGATAATAAAGGAGTATCCAGGAGTGTAGAGGATGACAGAGGAGGATGGAGGAATCAGAAGTATAGAGGATGAAGGAGAAGGATGAAGGAGGATGAAGGATGATAGAGGAGGATGGAGAAGGATGGAGGATGATGAAGGAGGATGGAGGACAATTGAGGAGGATGGAGGATGATGGAGGAGAATTGAGGAAGATTGTGAATGATAAAGGATGATGGAGGAGGATGGAGGAGAATTAAGGAGGATGATAGAGGGGGATGGAGAATGATGGAGGAGGATAGATGAGGATGGAGTAGGAGGATGAAGGAGAATAGAGGAGGATGATAGAGAGGGATGGAGAATGATGGCGAAGGATAGATAAGGATGGAGGAGGATAGAGGAGGATGATAAAGGAGGATGATAGAGGAGGGTGGAGAATGATGGAGGATGTTCTAGAGGATGATGGAGGAGGATGGAGGAGGATGGATGAGGATGGAGGAGGATAGAGAATAATTGAGGATAATGGAGGAAAATAGAGGAGGATGGAGGAGGATGATAAAGGATGATGAAGAATAATGGAGGATGATGGAGGAGGATAGTGGAGGATGGAGAAGGATAATAGAGGAGAATGGAGAATGATGGAGGATATTCTAGAGGATGATGGAGGATGATGGAGAAGGATAGTGGCGGATAGAGAAGGATATTCTAGAGGATGATGGAGGAGGATGGAGGATAACGAAGGAAAATGGAGAATGCTATCCTTTAAGGAACACAAATTATAAATATCGCCTTTCTTGTAAACCTGCCACCTCCCTTCGATTAACACTGTTATATAAATTACAACTGAGTCTGTACGTGAGATTGAATGCCATGTTGTGCGTGGATAAATCTGGGTTTCATGAAGCTGCATGGTTGCCAGATTGGCATGGTTTAAAATGTGAAATTGCAGACAGATGGTATTAAATCAATCAGAACAACACAAGGTAATTCTATTTTCAATCATTAAAAAAAAGTACTGTAATTAGTGACCTTTAAACTGGTAAAACTGTCTAAAGGAATAAAAGAACTAAAAATCAACCTCTAACCCAAAAATATACATCTGTAATTTGTTAATGATGACTTTTCAGTTATTAAAAAGTGACCTTGTGCATTTTGTCCGCTTATGGTTACATTTACCATAGTGGAAATGTTAAAGCAGCTGTAAACAGCTGTTTTTTTCTCAAAAAAAAAAATTGCATATTAAAAATTGCATATTTGTGCATATTACTATGAGCTGACACGGGAAACTCCTTTCGTTGCCATAGAATTCCCTATTTAAGTGGTTTCTATGGAAACAATAACATATAACTCGTCTTTTTAGTGCTGCTGTTATACGAAAAGAATCCCCACCTTCTGACCAACCAGAATCGAGTATTCATCATTGCTGTGGTTTGTGCAGTAAAAATGTATTCAATATTAAATGAAATAATTCTAAAATTAATGTCGGACGCCTTGCAATTTAGGACGTGAACGCATGCGCCTTTTCTCTCACGTACCTGCGCAGCAGCAGTTTGGGGTGGTTTTTGCTCTCCAGGTTCTTGTCAATAAGGTCGGAGAGCAGGTGTTTGAGGACGTCAGTAGCGTACTCGAGCTTGCTCTGCAGCACGGTCATGATAAGCGAGGCCACGTTGCCTCGGTCTCGCATGGAAAAACCGCGCTGGGACTCCAACGTGCGAATGAAGGTCAGCAGGAACACCTTGTTGTTGATCAGCTGACCAAAAAGCTTCAGACCCTTCTCCACCTGCTCTTGTCTGTAACCTGGCACCTAAAAAGCATCATTTATTTTACAATTAGTTTAAAATATACATAGAAAAAAATCCCTCATTCTTTATATAGACAAAAGTATTGGAACATTGGGACACTTGAACTAGAAGATCCAAAACTGTGAAAGATCTCCTGCTATAGAGCACTAATAAACATCATGAATGATTGATTTGAGACTTGGCAAAACAGTAGAACCAATGTTTAGTGATTAAAAATTATTTTTGGGTGTTTATTTATTTTTTTATATCCGAGTAAAGAAAGGACGTTGTGAATAAATGTGTGTTGTGTTGAGGTTCTGATTTCGCGTCTTTTATGCGCAAAGATTGAAATAATTAGAAATAATTTTGTCGTATCGCTATTGTCATCATAACTCAGGGTTATACTACCTGTATATATAATATTATAATATGATTAATATAATATAAAAATATAAAATATATTATTCTATTCTATTCTATTCTATTCTGTATTAATAAAATATAAATAAATACATTTGACCTTGGGAAAATATTATATATAGTCAACAAATACATACTTTATAAAAGTTCTCTCGTAAAATAAAAATCGAATCAAATCTTAAAAAATTTAAAATAAGAAAAATAAATCTGCCTAATATCCGATCCAGAAAGCATCTGACGGATCATTAACGATGCCTCCGTATGCTAATGCCTGCCATTTGTAGCATCAATAACCATTAGAAACCTGTCAGCATCCAGAGGTAATCTGCCTGCAACTTTCATTAGATCAGGTTTCACCATAAACTCCTCCAGAGAGACCATGTTTATCTCCAATTAAAGCGTAATTAAGGTAGCTTATTAAAAACTGCGCTCGTCAGGCGTATGGATCTGAGCCTCGACTTTTAGCAAAGAGTCGATCCTGTCTGCCGGAGCGATTCGATTAGCGATGTCCATCAATGTCATAACTGGATATAAACAAGCCGCTGCGTCCCGTACACTTCCCTTAGTTCGGCTTTTCATTTCCCTCCCTGAGCTCGCAAAACAGTTGTGTCACATCATTACTGCAATTAACAAGTGAGTAATTGTGAATCTCGAAGCAGCTCATTACGGCTACGAAAAAGAAAAAGGCGCGAGTGAGAGACTGAGAAAAGACGAAGACTACTTAGACATTCCGTCCATCAACTGGAAATATTCTGTCCATCATTACGAGGTGTCAGTACGCATTAACTCGTTAGCTGCACTGGGACGGCTAATTGGAGCTCTGAGTAGCGAATTCCGCTCTGAGCCAGGTAGATCTGGACGGCTGATTAGCGAGGGACGGATCAAAAATTCCGACGATTCGTACAGGATAATTATGCTTCGAGTGAAGGAATATGAGGATGCATGTGTCCTGATTAAACACACGCACACACACACACACACACAAATCGTCTAACTTTTAGAACCACCAACATTAGCAACTAGCGCTAATTAGCAAAGGTTTTTTTTTTTTTTTTTAGGTTAAAAATAAAATGCCCATAGTTCCTTGCACCATACTGGGACTTTTTGTGTGTATCATTACGCTGGTCAACGTCAGCCGAGACAGTCACTCTGTGGTTACTTTGATGGCAATTAGCAGATCACCTTATCCAGAGTCTCAATAAATACTTCAACAAATTCGCAATGGTGCATCGCCATAAAAGTTAACGATGTGATGCAACAATTTAAAAAAGTGTGCATCGAATATCAGTTGGCATTTGTACCACGATGCATAGTTTTGAACACATTTGCATCGGTAAAAAACGATTTATTTATATATAATGTCTAGTAGATGCGCTACACTTTTATTATTTAGAAAGTGACCAAAATTTGTGACCATTTTATATGCAGATTGATTTCTCCTCGTTTCCCCGATCACGTTCTATCAGCACTACTGCTGCTACGTGAATATGACGCATCACATAGAATAGAGATTAACATGGCAGAGGTAGAGCTGCATCTTCCTGGAGACACAACAGGAAAAGAACGTGCGTTAGAAAGGGCCATGCGTTAGTAATGTAAATCGCCGATTTGCTGTCTGTCTAAACCAAAGAAATAAAAGTGAACCATCTTTACCATATTGAATCGCATAACATCATATTTTTTCCATTGCATCGTATCGCATTGCGTCGAATCAAATCGAAATCGGATCGCACTGCATCGTAATGGGATGAATCATATCGCATCAGTAGCTGCTTTATATGCATCTTTAATGTATCGTTGGCTATGCTTCGAGATGCGAATAGCATCGGCCTCAGGTATGGAGATGCATAGGAATTATAGCGGTTTAAAAAAAAAACATAAATAAATAAAACATTTAAGGGAAAATAAGTGCTACATTAAGTGTTTTAGGAAGAGGTAGGTCTTCAGTCGTCGTTTGATGGTAGCCAGTGACTCAGCTGTTTGGACATCTAAGGGAAGGTTATTCAGATTGTGTTTGGTGGTTGAATAAACTTCCCCTGTATGTCTGAACAGCTAAGTTATTGATTGATCTTCAAACGATGGTTGTTGATGCATCCGAAACAATTTGACTTTTTATTTAAATTTCTATCTTTACCATTAACAAAGAAAGAAATAAATATAAGCTAGTTACACTGTTCTGTATCATAGCTATAGCTTCCTGTGGGTCGATTTCCATCAGCGGAGAGAAAACAAAACAGAACATTTGGCTGTATTATGTCTGAAAAGTATGTTGCCAAATATTAACTGCTGGTGTACAGAATTTATTACACAACTTGCAATTGTATGGTTGTGCTGAGTTAGCAACATAAAATCACAGCCATGTTGCTATTCTGTAGATCTGCACTCTATCTTTTTAACTAATTTCTACCTCACGCGAAAGCAGTAACCTGACAGGATAACGATTTGCTACAAATTCTCCCTCTCAGCTACTGGTTGTTGCCTTACTGTGCTCACCTGTTCTGTGTTTATTGCTTGATAAGCACAAATAATGGTTCTTCACACTGTTTTTAAATTACAGATTGTTGTAGTTTGCTGCTGTCTTCCTGTGTCCTGTACGCTGTTGTTACTTTACTCTTCCTCTAAACCCTGACTTTACACACTTGCAACCTAATTCCACTAATCATGCTAAATATTTACATCTCGCGCTGCCCTTGAACATTCATTCAACCTTTCTATGATAAATCGCAGAGAAACGTGTTGCCCAAACGTGTAATCTATGTAATTGCCATAAACCCCTCTGTAGCTATCGCTCAGCATTAGCCATGTTAACAACTGTGTGCATTAAAAGTTGGCTCACCTCCAGGTCTTTAAGAACAGGATGCTCCTCGATGCCAGGGAAGAGAACTCGCATTGTGTAGGTTCTGTAGTCTAGAAATGGGATCCCTGCTCCATCCAGGTCACTGGTCAGCTCATTAATATCCGTCTGGAGCTCGGCAAACGCTAGAGGTAAGAAAAAAACATGCAAAACAGAAACAAGCCCAAAAACTAAGCATTAAATTCATCAATAAAAAAGACACAATTAGGTGCAGGTTTGAACCCTTATTGCACTTTTGCTCTGTGTGGAGTTCTGTTTACATCTTTGTGTTCAGTCGCAATCGTGTCACTGCGTTAAAATACGACGCACTGGGTATTGTTTTAAATGCTAAGGCCAAAAGCACAATGCATTTGTCCTGTTTAACCCGCTGCTTTGGGAAGCTGTTTCAGCCTCCTAAAAGCATTTTGTTTTATAACAGAACCAGTAATTTCCCTCTGGTAGTCAAGGAAACACAAAGTGCCAACACATTGCTCTTTAACCGAACACCCCACAAAACAGTCGATAATTCCTCTGATTAGCGACGCGTTATTAATTCGGAGCCTTATAGCGCTTCGGGGTGCCTTCGCAATCCTCGATTCGTTTAATATAATTTTTGCTAAATGTACAGTACAGGATAAATATCAAGCCGAGTGCAAAAGTTTGTTTGATTCGTGAACGAAGAGGTTTTTGACCGTCTCCGTCTGCAGATATTGGACTAATAGCTGTACAGAACTATATTCCTTTATTTTGTTTGTATAAAAATCTCTTTATATGAGGTAACCATGCGCTATATCTTTCTCTAACTATTATCTGATGAGTTGCTCAGTGTCCTGGTTGTCAATACGAGTATGTTCGACTTCCAATGTGTTTTAAATCAATGCTCCCAGCTTTTTCCTGACACCTCAATTTAAAGTTCAGGGCAACTCCTGAGTCCGTTGTAAGGAAGCAAGAGCGGTAGGGGTTGCTATTGAAAAGGCAATACAGCCGAAAAAATTTAAACTTTGTAACGTCTATTGTTTACACATTACTCAGCGAACCACTTCACTTAATTGTGCCCGCTGTCTACTGCTCTGCTGCCCACCTTCTTTACACTCCAGTGCCACTCTGGATTCCAGGTTGTCCATCTGCATCTGCAGGCGTTTCAGGGTCAGGTCGCTTTCGCGCGACTTGCGTTTGTAGGCGATCAGGACGATAATGATGAAGAGGATGAGGAGGCATCCGGCTCCAGCGATACTGATGATGGCCGTGCTGCTGAGAGGGCTGTCTGAGGTGATGTGGACCACCCCTGGGGAGAATTCGATGCCACCCACACGGGCCTAATACATACACACAGACACACATATATATAAACCATTGCATTGTATTGATTTACACGTAACACTAGAAATGCTACTACTAAGAAATATGGATTTGTTTGTGCAATCGCTTGCTTTCTGTATCTACTGTATTTAATATCTAATGATGTAGTAATAAAGAAGCAAAGCAGAACAAATGGAAATACAATTAAAGTAAATGTCAATGTGCATTGTGGTGTTTGTTTCGTGGACTGTGGTTTGTATCATATGTGGTTTCTTCCCTACCATACTGTATCTAATTCCATCCCACCCTATCCCATCATACTCTATCCTATCCTATCCTATCCTATGCTATCCTATCCTATCCTATCCTATCCTATCCTATCCTATCCCATACCATACCACCCCAAACCTACCTTATGACCCTCCTCTTTCCCACCCTATCCTATCCTATCCTATCCTATCCTATCCTATTCTATCCTATCCTATCCTATCCTATCCTATCCTATCCTATCCTATGCAATCCTATCCTATCCTATCCTATCCTATCCTATCCTATCCCATACCATACCACCCCAAACCTACCTTATGACCCTCCTCTTTCCCACCCTATCCTATCCTATCCTATCCTATCCTATCCTATCCTATCCTATCCTATCCCACCCAACCCTACCGACCCTCCTCTATCCTATCCTATCCTATCCTATCCTATCCTATCCTATCCTATCCTATCCTATCCTATCCTATTCTATCCTATCCTATCCTATCCCACCCTACCCAGTCCCACCCCAACCCTATCCTCCTCTATCTCACCCTATCCTACCCTATCCTATCCTATCCTATCCTATCCTATCCTATCCTATCCTATCCCACCCAACCCAACCCTACCCACCCTCCTCTATCCTATCCTATTCTATTCTATCCTATCCTATCCTATCCTATCCTATCCTATCCTATTCTATCCCACCCTACCCAATCCCACCCCAACCCTATCCTCCTCTATCTCACCCTATCCTACCCTACCCTATCCTATCCTATCCTATCCTATCCTATCCTATCCCATCCCATCCCACCCAATACTCTATCCTATCCTATCCTATCCTATCCTATCCTATCCTATCCTATCCTATCCTATCATATTCTATCCTATCCTATCCCACCCTACCCAATTCCACCCCAACCCTATCCTCCTCTATCTCACCCAATCCTACCCTACCCTACCCTATCCTATCCTATCCCACCCAACCCTACACACCCTCCTCTATCCTATCCTATCCTATCCTATCCTATCCTATCCTATCCTATCCTATCCTATCCTATCCCACCCTACCCAATCCCACCCCAACCCTATCCTCTTCTATCTCACCCTATCCTACCCTACCCTATCCTATCCTATCCTATCCCACCCTACCCACTCCCACCCCAACCCTATCCTCTTCTATCTCACCCTACCCTACCCTACCCTATCCTATCCTATCCTATCCTATCCTATCCTATCCTATCCTATCCTATACCACCCCAACCCTACCCTACCGTACCTTCTCTATCCCACCCTATCCTATCCTATCCTATCCTATCCTATCCTATCCTATCCTATCCTATTCTATCCTATCCTATCCTATCCCATCACAAACCTATCCTTCCCTATCTTACCCTATCCTGTCCTATTCTATTCTATCCTATCCTATCCTATCCTATCCTATCCTATCCTATCCTATCCTATCCTATCCTATCCTATCCTATCCCACCATACCCTATCCCAACCCAACCCTACCCTCCTCTATTTCACCTTGACCTCCCCTATCTCACCCTATCCTATCCTATCCTATCCTATCCTGTCCTGTCCTGTCCTATCCTACTCTCTCCTGTTCAGTCATGTAATATCTACCACTCACATATTGTTTGTCACTAAATCTAGCCCTATCTTGTCTTGTCCTGTTATATCCTGTCCTTAAAGGTCCAGTTTTGTCCAGTCCTACGGTATCCTACACTATTTGGTGGTGTTCTGCTCTATCTCACCCTGCCTCATCTTCCCAAATGCTATTACTATGTCTTTCTGCTGTCTTCTGATTTGTTGAGCCCACAAACATCATTCTGAGCACACACAGTACAAAACTGTGCATCGCACCATCAGTGCGAGAGGAAACCGACACCAACACACCTACGCAAACATTTCTAGGTATTGCATATTTATACACCCGTCATAGTACAGTTCAGATTTGATTCCTAATTATGATGTCTGAGCTTTTTTGACCAGAAAGCTGGCATTTTGCTGAGAGATATTGCGCAAACAGAGGCAGCAGCAGACGGACACACAATGCCAGCTGTGTTTGTGTGTCTGTGATGGTAAACGGATCTGCAATTCTGTCTGCCATTCGTCTGTCAGCGAGCCAGGTGCGTCAGCCTCCGCGCTCCCACTCCAAATCACAAACGGGGCCATTATTAGGTTGCGTTCAGATCTCGTATGTCGTACTAAGAAGCTATTTGTTCTCCTTACACCTGCCTTCAAGGCCAGACAATGCCCATAATACAATAGCATACTAATTTATCGAGGAAAAAGACTCTGATGTAAAGTAAAGTGATGTGATGAATTACCCAGAATACACTGCTGACTCACCAGAACTTTGTGGCGTCCAGTTAGATTTGGCGATTCACACAGCAGCTGGGTGTCAGATACGGTTAAGGCGCAGGGCTTTTCGCCGATCAGAACGGTGTAGTTCAGTTTGCCGTTGCCACCGGGGGTAAGAGGGAGGAAATTCCGGCCCTGGGAAAAAACATTTTATGTACACATACATTTATATGAATTTATTGGCTGAAAAACTAGTATTATAAATACTAGTATTAGTCCAATATAAGAATTGATTCACAGTCTACTGTAGTTATTGTAGTAAGGCACAGTATAATATAATGTAGTATACTGTAGAATACCATCATACAAAAATTAAGGTACTAGAAAGAAATTCTATGTTAAAAACTATTACAAATATACATACACAGAACCTCATAAAAGTAAGTGCACCCCTCAAATTCCAGCATCATTTTAGTATCTTCTCCAGGGATAATACTATAGAAATGAAACTTGGATATATTTTTAGAGTCGTCAGTGTGCAGCTTGTACAGCAGTTTAAATTTACTGTCCTCTAATAAATAACTCAAAATACAGCCATTATTGTCTGAACAACTGCCAACAAAAGCGAGTAAGTGAATATATGACAGTTTTTTAACATAGAAGATAGTTTTGTTTTGTATTTTTTATAAAATTATAAACTGGAAAGTTTTGGAAAAGTACTAAAAAATTTCCATTGTAAATAAAAACAGAAAAATTTGTTCTATGTTAAAAACTGCATGCACTCGGTCGACTGAACAAATGTAAAACTAATTAAATAAAAACAAATAATTCTGTATAGTATATTATACAATAGTATTTAAGCATAGAATAGCGTATAATATACTATACAGAATTATAATTTTTATTTAATTAGTTTTACATTTGTTCAGTTGACTGAGTGCATGCAGTTTTTAACATAGAACAAAATTTGTTATTTATTTTATAATTAAATTGTTTTAGTACATTTGAGTAAATATACTGTACATATTCTACAGTATAGTATACATTCACTAGTATCAAGAGACAGTGCTTCCCTGGTTAGTATTAGACCTAGTATCATTTATCAAATAATTTATACAAATTGTCAGATTTTTGTTTGAATGGAAATGTTAATTAATAAATAAATAATAACTGATAATAGATACATGATATACAAGTAGGAATACCTTTAGAATAATAGGAGATCCAGGTTTGAGTTCCTGCACTCCAGATGCACTGAGAGGCTCAAACACGGGGTTGGGGTAGTACAGGAAATTGATGTTCTTGAGAGCCAGCACAGCCTGCACATTGTCGAGGATGAAGCCAAACTCGTCAGGTTTCTCCACCACTTCCTTCTGCCTGCTCAGGCCACCGGGCAGCGCCGGGGCTTGGCACAGCATCGTGGTCGAACTGAGAACCTGGCAAATCTGTACATAGAAAATGGGCATCAATGTTTGTGTTATTTAAGATAAGTATCTGTGGTTGATGGTTAGATTTATGATACTGATGATATAAGACGCATGCAATTTAATTGGCCAATCACAGCAAGCAGTTGGACTGGGTTGTTATCACTTTCAGTGAGTCTTATGTCCAATGTTACACCAGAGTATTGCTACTAGGAAAAAACCTGATATACGGTGCAAACATGACAGAAGGTGCAGCAGGCACTTCGCGCCGCAGTCTTCATTAACGGAAACAATTTTTCTGGCTATTTCAACCAGGATTTAACCTGAAAATACCAGTCCCTCCATCACACACTGATCTGAGACTTAAACTCAAATGAGCCCTGAATGAATTGCACCTTTAAAATCCGAGCCTTGGAGGTGCACTATTGTGGTAATGACGCAGAGCTATGGAACTGACCACAGTCACCTTTACTTCTTCCAATAAAAAAAAAAAGGAAAACCCGAATGCCATCACCCATCTCTTTGGCTTTATCTCTCGCTTGCTCGCTTGCACAGCTTATCAAGTTCTTCCTTACATGCCTTTGTGCTAAAAGACTGGGTCAAATATACTGTTGCTGTCAGGCAGCCGCTGTCCTGCATCAATCAAACGCTGATGTGCCTTCCTTTATGGAGTATAAAAAAAAAAAAAACATTCGGCAAGGCCTATAAATTTGGTGAGCTCCCCCGGTTATGTGGCTCGCTGCAAAAAAAAATACAATTTGCTCAATATCTTGGGTCTCACAAATCCTAAGAGACAAATCCAAAAAAAATCCCCCTGCTGCCTTCTGCAAAAAAAAACGAAGACATCAGTACAAGTAATGTCTGTTGTTTGCAGATAGGGGGCGCCATTTTACCGATCATCACTTCTCCTGAATCTTATTTCAAACTGGTTATTAGAGATGCCTATTAAAGCCAAAAAAAGAGAGCAAGACTTGCCACAAACAGCCCCATTCAGCAGCTTTGCATGGCAGGGAGGGGAATTTTCTGCTCTGTTTCTGCTCAAGTAGCAGCGTGCCAAGACCTTATCATATCGCCGCTACAGATGCCCAGTGTGCTCGTGTGGGAGATACGGCAGCGAGATAGCATTTCCTTCTTTTGTCTCTGCAGACTTTCAATCAGGTCTCGATGAATGCAAGCCTCCCATGCGTCTGTGAGTCCATTCTGTAGGGAGGCAACGAGATACTCCTGTCTCCCGTGTTACGGCGTTTTCCTCGCTCCAGCACAAAGCAAAAGGGGACATTGTTGCCGCCCGTCGGTCGGCTCAGGCCTCCTGAGCGCCATCTCTGTTTCGCTGCTTGTCTTTTATTCTTTATTTATTAAATTCGCTCTCTGATCTGCCGCCACATTGCAGGAGCCAAGTGTTTAACAGATGATGGAGAGCTGGTGAAATGACCGGCTAATGGGCAGGTGTGAGTTAATACAGGCCACTCCATGACCCTGAAGAGCGGTTTAACCCTTTATTGGTCTATTCGGGTGAATTCGACCGATCTTTTATATTACTTTCCATAGAAGAACAATGTAGACCATGAAACCTGTGCCCAGTGTGTGCATTTGATCAACTGATCACATACACACAAATAAAAAGATATACAGTAATCCCCCTTTAAAAAAAAAATTGTTTAAGCCATTAAATTTTCCTCCCACACACTTTAAACACAGACAGAAAACATTTTCAAGAAAATAGCGAGATGAAGTATTGTATACTGGTGAATCTCTGCTGTTAGTTAGTGCTAGTGTTCGTAGTGTTAGTAGGGGCGCGGCGCGGCTTTGGGAAGAAAAGCGCAGCCGTTGAGAGAGTGCCGGTGGGAAGACACGTACCGGGATACGCATGCGCGATAACAACGACCGCCGTGAACCAACATATACCAACAATAACGGACAGTGAGAGTGTGGAAGTTTAAATAGGAGCTGGTGATGATGATAAACCAGCACCATATGTGCGCGATTGAAGCCGAGAGCTTCAGAGAAAGCGGCCGAGAAAGCACCTGCCACGCTGAAGGGGGCCGAAGGGGGCGTGGCAGGTGGATTCCTGACAGATAAACATGTACTGTATGTATTTTTATAGCATGCCTTCATCAAACAAATCGCGGCAACGCTGTTGTGTAAAAAAACCCTTCAAAAACACGTGCATGCACATTCTCATTTATTAACGCACATCATGTACATAAAGAAATTTCAAGCACGTTAATATATTGCCGCCATTTTGATTTTCGTTTATCTCGATCATCGGTTACCTCGATGCTTTTTGGCGACCCCCTAGGACATCGACATAACCGGGTTCCACTGTATTGCCATTTTTATGTTGTTGTCATTTAGTATTAGAGTCCCAGGTCAGGAGAATCATTTTCTAATTGATGATATTTTATGTATTGATTATGATTATTGATGGGAATGCAAATGTATGGTCTGTATTTTTGTGCTGATGGGGATGAAGAAAATATGTGAATGTTATATACTGAAGGATGCATGGGACAGCAGGACATTTATTACTACATGGTGTACATGGTGTGTGAACTTACATTAGTCGTCTCCTGCTTGTTGTATCTGGCTCTGATTTGCGGGTTTTGGATGATGTCCAGGTTGGTTCCCGTCACTGTCACTGGTGTGTTTCCACTTTTAAACACAGCAAGACGGTTTTTCAGTTAACGCCGCAAGCTTACAACATTTTACCAGAGTAAGATTCTATGAGCATGTGCAATCCAACGTGAGGTCCGGGACAAACCTGAAAATGCTCCATTCGGGATCGATTTTAGTGATGGTCGGGTCTTCTACATACTCAAACTGGAGATCCTTGTGAATGTGGGCTTTGTCGACGTACACAGATACGGTGACTTTGCCGGTGCCTTGAGTGGACGCGTGAGAGCGACATGTGATCCACTGACCCCCTCTCCTGCAAAATCAAGCGCAATATATTTTACAGTTTCCACTAAAAAGTCACATGTAAATAATCCTTTTCCACACAATTCATCATCACAAGTTCATTTCTCACATAAAAAACGTTTTTCTTTTTTCTTTTCCCTTTTTCCATTTTCGCCTGCGATTGCGGAGACAATTCCTTTATTTTCACAAGTTAATCACGTTTATTTTTTTTTCATGTCAAAGCTTTGAAAACACCCAGTCTTTTATGTTTTTTGAGAGATCCATGCATGCTCATTTCATTTCTATTCGACAAACTAGGTAATGTAACTGCATGAAGATTTTCTTTGAACAAACAAATCTATAAATGTCCAAATGTTCCACTTTATTTTTATAAAAAAAAATCCTCCCTTAGCATGAAGAACAGCTTTACACGCTCTCGGCATCTGGACCGTTTGTTTCTCCAAACATAAAATAAATACCAAAATACTTTGCCGTGCCTCTTGTAAAACTTGACAAAGATGTTCTTCACTTAGTGGAGATTTTTTTTTTTTACAATTCAGTTCATCCCAGAGAAGTTCAATAGGATTTTGGTGCGGTGAATGGGCAGGTCATTCCTTGATAGATAACGATCCAGCCGACTGCGCTCTAATTAACGCTTATAGAACTCGTACGCTTCAGCTCATCGTCTCGTTGTATGGTGAAGTCAGTTCCAATGAGCTTCAGTCCAGACAGAATTGCATAGTGTTGAAGTATGGAACGGTAGCCATGTTGGTTCAGGATTCCTTTTACTTTCTGGAATAAGTCTCCAACCTTCCCTGATCTAAAACAACCCCAAATTATCAAACTTCTACCTCCATGTTTGACTGTGAGGTTGAGGGCAGTCTGATAACATCTTCTCTCCTGTTCTCCGTCCTACACAAGTTCTTCTGTTGGAGCCAAAAATGTCAAATTTGGACTCCCCTCATTCACTGTCCAATTCTTGTGTGTTTTTGCCTTTTACCAAGTTCTTTACATAGAAACAAAATGAAAATGCATGCGGATCAAAAATCATAAAAGGCTCTGTGTTTCCACACTGTTGACAGCCACTATATATTTTTCATATAATCGCATGAAAATGAAAAGCTTGTGAAATTCATGTGACTTTTCGACATTTGTAATGACAATTAAATTGCTGTTTTTGACAAAACGCAAAATATAGTGCCTTCTTGATTGATTGATTTATTACCATATTATTTATAACACCAGCACAATGATAAATAAATCAATCGAAAGAAAAAAAAAAGCCCATAAACAACAAAGACGTCAAAGCAAACCACAGGCCGACGCATTTTGCAGGCTTGGCAGAACCGTGTGTGATTGCGAGTGTCTTTATTGATTAGGTTACAGGAACTCGGCCTGGTCTTAATGTCACTATTGATCCATTCCCGCTGTTTTATGACGCGATCTCGTCCGCCCTCCCTGAATGATGTAAATGGTGTCCTCTTTTGGACGGTTGGATGCTATACCTGTGGTAAGTGCACTTCTCTCCGTTAAACAAGATGGAAACGTTGCTTCCGGAGTCTAGGTTGCTTCCTGAGATGTTGACGATGGTTCCTCCGGATAAGGGGCCGCGGGTGGGCTTCAGAGATTGCAGTCTGGGGACCTGCAGGAGGGGTAGAGGAGTTATTATGACCTCATATACACCATATGGATGAAAGTATTGGGACAACTGACTTTTCTAGCAATATGTGGTTGGAGGCATAGGTATAGGAAGTGTTTTGGATGCTGCAACACACAATACCCTTGTGACCAAAGCCAGCTGTATGATGATGTGCTTTACATGGATTCTACTAGAAGATCTAGAGTGGCCTGCTGTAGAGCTCTGACATCAACCCTACTGAACATCTTTGGGATAAATTGGAGCTAATTGTGGACGTTCAAAAATCACATAACAATCTTATGGTCAAACTTATGTCCATACATCTATATATGTAATAGATATTTCTATACTGTATATGCTTCTTCTATCTATCTATCTATCTATCTATCTATCTATCTATCTATCTATCTATCTATCTATCTATCTATCTATCTATCTATCTACAGTGCCCTCCACAATTATTGGCACCCCTGTTTAAGATGTGGTCGTGGACTTCTAAAAATTCTCCTTTTTTTTAAAACAACATAGAACCCAAATGCAAAAAAAGAGAAAAATCCAACCTTTCATTTAAGTACATTACTTTGGTGGTAAAAAAATCACACAATTATTGGCACCCCTGATGTTAATACTTTGTACAACCTCCTTTTGCCAACAAGACAGCACTTAATCTCCTCCTATAACATTTCACAAGATTGGAGAACACAGAGAGAGGGATTTTTGACCATTCTTCTTTGCACATTCTTTCTAGATCATCCAGTGTCCTGGTTCCTCTCTTATGCACTCTTCTCTTTAGCTCGCCCCACAGGTTTTCGATTGGGTTGAGGTCTGGGGACTGAGATGGCCATGGGAGGACCTTGAGTTTGTGACTGCTGAACCACTTTTGTGTAGATTTTGCCACATGTTTTGGATCATTATCCTGCTGAAAGACCCAATGACGACCCATCTTCAGCTTTCTGGCAGAGGCCATCAGGTTTTTATTTAAAATATCCTGGTACTTCAAAGCGTTCATAATGCCATGTACCCTAACAAGGTTCCCAGGGCCTTTGGAAGAGAAACAGGCCCACAGCATCACAGATCCTCCACCATACTTCACGGTGGGCATGAGGTGCTTTTCGGCATACTCATCTTTTGTTTTACGCCAGACCCACTTAGAGTGTTTGTTGCCAAAAAGCTCAATCTTAGTCTCATCTGACCAAAGCACACGATCCCAGTTGAAGTCCCAGTACCTCTTAGCAAACTCCAGACGCTTACGTTTGTGAGTGTTAGTGAGAAAAGGCTTTTTCCTTGCATGCCTCCCAAACGGCTTGTTGGCATGTAGAGAGCGTCTGATGGTTGTTTTGGAGACTCTGTGACCCCAAGATGCCACTCTTTGATGCAATTCTGTGACGGTGAGCTTGGGAAATTTTTTTACTTCTCTTACCATCCTCCTCACTGTGCGTTGTGGCAAGATAAACTTGGGACCTCTTCCAGCCTTGTTTGTCACTGTTCCAGTTGTTTTAAACTTCTTAATGATTCCTCTGACTGTAGATACCGGCAAGTTAAGATGAGTGGCTATTTTCTTGTAGCAATTGCCTGACTTATGAAGGTCGACACACATCTGCCTTACTTGAATGGTGTGTTCTCTTGTCTTTGCCATGTTGACAAATGGGTAAGAGAATTAGGCCTCTGTGTCACGTCATATTTATACCCCAGGGAAACAGGAAATCATGAATTACTAATTAAAAGTCCCTAGATACCCTGACCAACCTTAGCAACTACAGAAAAATATATATAAAAAAAAAACAATTAAATTTTTCAGAGGAATTGTTAGGGGTGCCAATAATTGTGGCACACATGATTTCAAGTTTTTTTTTTTTCTCTAAATGTGTGATTTTTTTACCACCAAAGTATTGTACTTAAATGAAAGGTTGGATTTTTCTCTTTTTTTGCATTTGGGTTTTATGTTGTTTTAAAAAAAAGGAGAATTTTTAGAAGTCCACGACCACATCTTAAACAGGGGTGCCAATAATTGTGGAGGGCACTCTATCTATCTATCTATCTATCTATCTATCTATCTATCTATCTATCTATCTATCTATCTATCTATCTATCTGTCTGTCTGTCTGTCTGTCTGTCTCTCTCTCTCTCTCTCTCTCTCTCTCTCTCTCTCTCTCTCTCTCGGCTGTTCCCGCACCATGTGTTTTATTCCTATTATACCTTATACATTTCAAATTTCCAATTGATTTCCAATTACATGTTAGCCTTAAATAGTTTAGCAGCATCGACTATACAACCCTAATGAATGATCACTATAGCAATGGCAACGTACATTTAAGAAATGAGTGCGATGTTTAAACATGTGACTTGAATGGCACTTGCCAAAATACTGTCAGAGGTACTATTACAGAAAATGAACTAACTGACATTCTGACCAATCAGATTAGAGCAGCCAAAGCCACTGTCTTATAATGGTGTACAGAACACAGGCTTAATAGGCATGATTACAGGAAAGATCAATACAGGGGTTAAAGATTGCCCATATTCCTCAGATTTAAGTGTTTTCTATTGGTTTGTGTGGTAAAGCAAGAGAGAACGAGAAATGGATTTTATGACCATCTTCCCACATTCATTATGGGACAATCCCCCTGTCGGATATCATTATGACCAGGGCATAGACGCACACGAACTGTCTTGGCCCCTTTTTTTTTTAATGAGGTGGCTCCACAGTAAATCTGAGCTGGCCTGTAATTGGTGAGGGTCTTAAATTACAGGCACACGATTAAGATCTGTGCAGTGGTCCCGATTTCATCTTGTAAATCACTCTGTCAGCAGAATGAACTCACCACAAAGTAGTAGTACTTGGAGGACTTGACCATGAACTCGGACTGGCACTCCCCTATGCAGACTTGGACATTTCCGGCAAACTGACTTGACTCGGCTTTTCCCATCTCACACACGATCCTGTATAAAGCACACAAACATATAAATAATTAATGTAATATAAATTTTTTTTTAACAAATATATTTTTTTACATTAGATGGAGTGAAAGATCTTACATTTAAGGCATTTGGCAGCAGACTTACAAATTATGCAGTTAAGGGTCTTGCTCAAGGGCTCAGCAGTATCGGTGGGATTTGAACTCGTGACCATCCAATTCAAAGTCCAATGCCCTAATCACTGAGCTACCACCTCCCAATCTAAACCCCCCCATTTTGAGTACTTTGAGGATGTATTTGGACAGTTTTGCATTTAAGTTTAATAACTAAACACCTCAACAATGATGGAACTAGAATGAATTCACATTTGGTGCCACCCAGATGAGGATGAGTTTTTCTTTTGAGTCTGGTTCCTCTCAAGGGTTCCTCCTTATGCCATCTCAGGGAGTTTTTCCCTACCACAGTCGCCATTGACTCGCTTATTATGGACAAATGTCTAATTATAATTAACAGACCTATAAGCACTAAACTTAGACAGTCTTTTTTACAACTTTGTAAAACTGCAGAGGAGCTCTACCCTCAACCCTACTTAACACCCTACATCCGTACATCCCTTTACTAACAGCTACAAGCTGAATGGCCACAAATCTCCACAATCACACTCCAAAATCTAGTGGAACACCTTCCCAGAAGAGTGGAGGTTATTATTAAAGGTTGACCAATTAAACGGTTTTGCCGCTTGATTGGCGTCGATAGTTGATCGACAGTTTTTCCGGGTTGCGCTATACAATTCGACATCATGACATCATGTGCTGTTTATTTAAAGTGTCTTTTTTATTCCTTGTGGATGTAACTGTTATCTTTTTTATTTGGAGTAAATAATATATTTATATTTAATTCATTTAGCACACTTTCATGATTTAATACTGTTTTTAATGTTATTTTTGTAATTAAGATCTATTTTACATGGGGTGTTATGCGCGCTTGTTTTTTTTTTTTATCCAGTTTCCATTAAAAACTGAATCGGCAAGTAAGAAAGTAAGCTCTAACCTAGCTATCGGTAAAATCTTGCTATATTGCTATATATCTATATTGCTTCTTCTTCCAGTCTGTCATCTGTATAACAACAACAGTGTGTGAGATTGCGGAGAAAAAAAACTTAATGCAGTCTGTAATCTCCTCATTCTGCCTTGACAAACCAAAACTTATCACACAACACCGTAAGAGGCTTATCACTGCTCCGAATGCCACAATCCTACTGGAGTGCAGAAAAAAAACCAAGAAGATTTTTTTTAGGTCAGGGTAATAATAAAGTAATAATAATTTCTCAGTCACAGCTATTCAAATCCTTCCCACCGCCAAAAAAACAACATGTAATTATTTCCTCTGTCCTGACCTGGGATTAAAAGTTGCTTTAATACTCGTCTCTGCCTTGAGTCCTGATCCTATCACCCTCATGCTCCATATAGAGTCCACAGCCGGATTAAAGCTACGCATGGATGGCTCAGACTGGGTTCAAACCGAACGGCTCAAAAGATGGGAAAAGAAATGGACAGAGTGAATAATCGAAAGCTAAAATATGAGTTTTAATGGAGTGGAACTTTTTTTTGGAGTCTATCAAGAAAACCACTTGATCCTTCATCTGTCTCAATCCTTTACACTGGAGTAAAGAATAAATCTTAAACTTCTCTGTTTTGAAGACTGGAAAACTTCTAAAGGTTTACAAAGCGCTGAAACTGGAGTCTTCTTTCACACTTGCTAAATAATATTCTAAAATTTTTATTAAAGAATACACTATAAAGTACATCTAATATAAGCTTGTCTTTACTTCTGTATACAGACTATAGAAGTCAACCCTTTTGGGGAAAGTGGGAGTTTAGGGGTTAAGTCTCGGGGTTACTGATCAGAAGGCTGAGGGTTTAAGCTTCGGTATCGCAAAACTGACCCTCTTGGGGCCCCTGAGCAAGGCCCTTAACCCTCTGTGCTCCAGAGGCTCTGTATTATTACTGACCCAGCTTTCTAACATTGCTGAGATATGCAAAGAAAAAATGTCACCATGCTATAAAGTACATGTGACGAATAGAAAGCATCTCTATTTGACTTATCAAATTTCTGGATTCAAGGCCTTCTCTACATTCCAGGAGCATTTTTTTATTTAAAATTTTTTTTGTTTTTACTTGCGTACACATTAATAACAACAAAAAAACCCAACTCATACCCAAAAAACCCCAAGAGCAACATAATTCCAAATCTGCCAAATGAAAATATAACATGGCCAAAGCATTAAACTAATTTCTACGGCATAAATTTAATTATCTCTGAAACTATGCTGTAGTGAAAAAGGAATGTGGAAGATTTGAGAGACTCACTGTTCAGCAGGGATGTATCCCTCTGGTATAGGTGTGCACTCTACTTCCGCGACCTTCACGTTGCCCTGGATCTCGTAGAACTCCAGGCCGAGGTTCTCTCCGCGAATTGTCACCAGTGTCCCTCCTTCCCGAGGTCCTCTCAGCGGGGTGATCTGCGAACAAACCGTGGCATTATGTGATTGCAAACAATCATTATCCAAGCTTTGATCCGAACCAGACAATAACGTGCTCGTCCCACCCCCTTGCGATCTCAACGTTTGGAACAAGACAGGCAAGCAATTGGAAGCTGAGTCAGTAACCCTGCTAGTTTTTCTCTCTGCACCTGTAAAAGATTTGGTTCAGCACGATAATCGGGACGATTTCTGTCAGAGCTACAAAGCTTCCAATGAGTGTGTCTATCCCATGAATATTGATGAGTTACAAGCCCAGCTGAGCCTTGCCTAGGGCAGGAGGGGAAAAAAAAATCTGCAGTGATTATCTATAGGTACAAAATGCAGACACCAGCATGCACAAAAACTCCATAAGCTGCTGAAATCAGAACAAACTCAAAAGACACGAAGGGAATAGTTATTCTGACAGCAAACACTGGTTAATCATTTCTTCGATGATAATCAACAATTCATCTCAATAATCATGTCGCTGTTTAGTTTACAGTGAAAGCTGCAATCTGATTACACCGGAAAAAAAGTGCATTTTACCAATCACAGTTATGTGGACGTCAAACATTCAGATGCAGGGGCGGATTTCCCGAGGTGGTACGGGGTCGCAACTGCTACCCTAAGAAAACGCATCTGCCACCCCAGCACTGGTATTCCAATGTAATAAAACATAAATTAAATCAGTTTCCTTGACCGATTTACAGCAGCACCACTGCAATGCGATGAAATAATTTTAAAAAATCTCATTTTTTTATCAAAGCTAAGTCACGTTCTAAGACCCCCATGAGTTCTGCAAATCTGCAAATTACCAGGGGTTGACTGTATCAACTATTGTCAAAAGTATGTTGTTCAGTAACTTGCGTCTTCAGGATTGTCCGAACTTTTGACAAGTGACTTCATGTAAAAACAACGCATTCGGGAGTGTCTGTAGATATGCTGATTTCAATGTGGTTTATGTGAATTGTGGCTTAATGCAAGTGTGATTTTGCTAGGGAACCACCAGCCACGCCTCCCTCTGAGGCTCTAACTCTCACTCAGCCTCTTCCTGCTCCAATCACCTACACCTGTTCTCCATTACCTTTCCCCTTTATAAGCTCCTGATTCCACCCAACTTACGGTCAGATCTACTCGTTGCCATAAGAGATCTACCGGACTTCCTACCACTAGTATTCCCCGTACTTCCATGCTCCTGGCTCCGCTTTATAGGAAGCGCTCAAGATAGGTTTGCCTTTAACGGTTCACATTGGCGATCATCCCTGGACTACCTGCATTACGGATTCTACCCGCATTACGGATCCTACCCGCATTATGGTTTATACCCGATCTCCGGTTCGTACTTCTCCTCAAGCCTCTGCCTTGTATATGTTCAGACAAAATAAAGACAAAGTGTTAAACCATACTCCGGTTTCCAACTCTTCTATCCGTGACAGATAAAAAAAAAAAATAGCACAAAAAAAATTAGATGCAGCTCACTGGTTAGTGGCGCTATCGTGAGCTAATTTTAGAAAAGGTCCGCGGGCGACTCGTGTGGTACCATGTTGGTGACCCCTGCTGTGTTGTTTTTCATGCTCCTAATTTTTATAGACCAAAATAAAAGTCTGCACTTCAGTGTATACACCGAATATGTATATCATTCCTTGAATCCACGAGAACAATGCAGGGATGTTTGCTTCACTGTTGCCAACCCTCATAATTCCCATGCCATCCCCTTGCCCCCCTGTAAATAATTTTCTAGATCCACCAATGTTCATATGATCTTGCAAGGCATATTTAGTTTGGTGTGGGGACTAGCTTCTCCTCATGTGTAAGTGGAGCTTGTCAAGATTCACTGCAAGAGTACAAAACAAATACGTTTACTTTTTAAAAGTATTTTATCCTCTCTCTGCTTTGACCTTCCTTCCACGCTGTGACTGCTTTTTCAGTCAACAAAAATGTAGCTTTTCGAAAAATGCTCTCCAAAGTGGATCCACAGTGTGGACTCTATGAAGGCTCTCAAAAGCAACGACGCATTTTAGTCATTGCTGCGACGTTTCAAAATGCCGGAAAGTAAATAAACGGCAGGCGGAAATGATGCAGATCTAAACATCTTATATTTTGCTCATGTGCAGTACAGGGTAAGCGTTTTCAGACGTTTTAGTGTGTTCAAATTTATCCAAATAAGTGTAGACGTAGTTGGGATTGGGATTGGAAAGGGTGGAACTTGTGAGAATGACATTGGGTGCAAACCTTTTAACCAATGAAAGAATGGTACAAATTAAATTGATAGCATGAGGGATTGACAACGATTACTTCCACAAGAATTTGGCAGACGCCCCTTATCCAGAGTGACTTACAATTATATCATTTACGCAACTGAGCATTTGCTCCCCAATTATCTGCAGGAATGGGCAGGATTGTGCAGAATTTTGGAGTGTCCAGCTTTCTAACGGATTTGGAATGCCCTTGGAAATAGGTCGGATTTTTTAAGTATTGGTCAAATATCTGCAAGACCAAACATGATTGGTCAAGAAGGTTTCAAGAGTGGCTGAATAAAACTGAATAAAAACATGGGTCCTGCACAATTCCCTACCATAAACAATAGCTTGATGCTCATAGAGAAAGCTATAGATGAGCAGTGAAGGTTGCAAGTTGAATTGCTATCAGTAACTTGCCATTCAGGAAAATCTCCAACTTTGTCCATTTGGGAAATAAACCGAACCGGCGTTGTGTATGAAGGAAGTCAATGAGTTAGATCACACTTTGTCAAGTCAGCTGCGATCTGTCTCTAAGGTCATCCCTTTGGTAGTCTACGCACAGCTGTGCTATTATCACAATGTAGTCTGTCCATCAGTCATCCTGGCAAACCTCTACACAGCATCCCATAGGGAACCAGCCATCACTAACCGAACTGCAACTGCTTTTACCAAGGCTTTGTTTTTTCCTGCTTGGCTGTGATCTCTTAAACAGAACACTGAGAGGTTGTTTTCAGTACAGGACCCCATAAATTATCGAACAAGCCATGAAAAAAACCAATACTAACTGTAGTAAACTTGCTTGTCAATGCCATTTGGTTTTCAAGGATTTTTCCTTGGTAACTCTGATATGTATTTTCATATTGTCTAATTATTTTAAATAGATTTCCGAAGGCACACTACTTTGATTTCCCAAATATAGAGACATTTACAACGTAACCCAAGATACAACCTGGAGGGTCACCGCACTTCAGGCAATCGATGAAACAGTTTTATTAAAAGGGTGATTATAATGAACCAAAGAACGCTGCTGAAAAAAAAAAAAAAAAAACTAATGTCAAACATTTGACCTTGAAGGGAAATTGAATTGAGTTCGTTCTTTTCCGTCGAAAATGACACCGCGGGACATTCACCTTTGAGCAAGCCCGAGTTTCAAATTAGAAACAGTCAAAAGCAATGACCTTGAAGCAATGTATCCAAGACTTCCTTACTCATTCAAAACCATTGAGAAGCTGTTAGCTCCAAACCCAATAGTAAAAAAGAAGACGCATTTTATGTGGTCCCCCACCCCATTTTAGAATATTTTAGACTAGATTTTATAGTAGATGCCTGGGAAATAACAGACCCTAATAAAATCGTTACTGAGACTAATCTCCGGCGTTACAATGCATGCAATTAACAGCTATCGCAACATATTACAGCGCCTTTCTCCGATAAGCGCCGAGCTGGCTTTTCCCGAAAGAAAGAGCATGCACGCAATAGGGAGAGTTGTCTCTTTTCATTAGGGGATGATTAGATTTGTGACTTTGACAAGCTAATTGATGGCTGGTGGAGGAAAACACTTAATCATCACCCACTTCGACTTCAGCTAAAGATTCGCCATCAGAGATGCCACTGTAATGAAGCGCATTAGAATGTTCGGCAAAACGCATAAAAATAAAATACCCCCGAATAAAGGGGGAAATAAAGAGTAAAGGAGACACATAAATACACATGGGCCTAATGAATTCAATAAATAAATAAAAAAATTAGGCAGGGCCAGACTTATTTTTTGACTCTTTTTCATTCAGCTTGAGGAGCCGTCAATGAACTGCTGGATTTCTTTAAGCGTGCTGGTTCAGTGCTATGATTCATAAAATGTTTAAACAAGAACAAAACATATTGAGTTCATCTAAAGTCTTATTTTGGCCCAAAAATTTCCCAGTGGCTGCTTGTGGGAAAAAACCAAAATAAAACAAAAAAACAACTGCCTTCTGCCTCAGGAAACACGATGAAATACAGACGAATGGAAATTATAAATTAATCACTATTTTGAAGGAAGAAAACATTTTCACCCTCTGATAAATTGTACCTGGCTATAAAGAAATACAGAAAAATAGGCATTCAGTAGATTTCCTCATCCAGGGCTACCTACAATTATCACATATTGAGCAGCTTATAAGATTTATATTATCAGTCGATGGAATTTTAACTCAGAAACTTCTAATCAGAAGCACAACACCTTAACCACTGAGGTACCACTTCCTCTTCACTGTCAAACGTAGACTAGATGCTAGTGTAAAATTCCATATTCCAAGATGCTCAGATTAACATTTAGCTCCACTCACATTCCCGACTTTGGCAATCCTGATGTTCTTAGGTACATTTCTTGGCGGCTCTCTGAACTGGGGATACTTATTTATGCCAGTTTAACAGCAAGAACATTAAAGACATCACATATGTCATTTTCGATGCATTTTATGATTGGCCAATCAGTGCTCAGGTGTGATATTAGCTCCACCCACATTTCCACCGTTTCCAAACCTGATGCTCTTGGGTAAATTTCTTGCTGGCTCTCTAAACTTGGGGTATTTATTCATCCCGGTTTAACGGCAAGAACATTAGACATCGCATATATGACATCTTCTAATGCATTCTATGATTGTCCAATCAGTGCTCAGGTGTTTATTTTGCTCTACCCACATCTGCAGTTCTGCCGTCCTGGGTACATTTCTTGATGGCTATCTGAGCTGGGGTACTTATTTATTGCAATTTATCAGCAAAAACTTTAAAGATGTCGCATCTATGCCTAATGCAATTTCTGATTAACCAATCAGTGCTCAGGTGTGTATTTAGCTTCAACAACATTATCAACAATCCTGATGCTCTTGGGCACATTTCTTGATGGGTCTGGGGATCTGATGGGTCTGAGCTGGGGTGTACTTATGATAAAGGTCAATTGCCAGTGAAAGTAAGAACCAGAAGTAAGTGTTGGAGAATATGTATGTGTAAGAGTGTATAGGTGTTTACCTTGGTGATCTTCGGGTGTGTGCACTTGCTGTTGATGCCGTTGTGTTCGAGCCACATGCTCTGTGGATGAGAGCAGTGCTGTTTGAGAGTGCAGCGCTTCTCGGCTTTACACCACACACATCCGAACAAAGGGTCAGCCTTCAGGCACAGGCCACAGCTCTCACGCCTCGCATCACACTTATACAGGTGTACTGTACACACAGACGTAGAGATAGATAGATAGATAGATAGATAGATAGATAGATAGATAGATAGATAGATAGATGGATAGATGGATAGATAGATAGATAGATAGATAGATAGATAGATAGATAGATAGATAGATAGATAGATAGAAAATAAAGAAAACAGGTGAGAAAGACATTAACCAACACTGAAACACAAATGCAAACTTATCTAACATGAAAAAAAACAGAAAGCATCAGCAAGGGCAAAGTTTCTGCGCATTTGTTTAAACAGATCTTAATTTTTAAACGAAAACTCGATATTACTTGCATGTCACGTTTTCGTTGCAGTTTGCTCGCACTGTAACTCGCTACTGCACATAAACGATGCTAGCAAACACTACTCTTGGGTATATTTACGATTACTAGCCAGCAAATGTTTTGTTTATTTGGTTAAATTCACCAAGATTCTTAAATACTCATTTGTTACTGGAACACAAAACTAGCTAGTATAACATTCTGTATCTTGATAGCATCCTTGGCCTTCCAAATACTATCCATTTAGCATCTTGGTACAAACTCTAATGTTAGTTAGGTTGTTCAACCCAGCTAATATTTCCTAATTCATTCAAGAATAACAGACTAATGTTAGCTAGCTTGCTATCAATCCATGATTTTAAAAAGGAAATCTGATGTAATTACATCTAGTTTGCTATGAATGGTGCCTAGCTTGTTAGCAAGACTGGTTGGTTTATCATTTTGCCTTTTTTTTTAAATCTTCAATTAGATACCTGGATAATAATTTTGAACAAATTACAGCTAGTTTAGGTAACTGGTAGACTATGGCCACTGGTGTACAGACTATGATAGCTTGCTAGCAAATCTGGTTAAGGGTTTCAATCCTACAGTATAATAATAAGCTGTATCTAGCTAGCTTTCTGTAAACCCCTGCCAACAGTGTTGGCTGTATAATAATTATTCGAATAGGAACTAGCATCTAAGAAAGCCTTTCGGCCTGTTTAATGCATATGACTAGCACAGTGTTAGCTAATGTGATCTGCTTTGGGACTGGGTTAAACACTGGGTTTTTTAATGCTAGTTAACTTGGTTTTCATGTAAGGATAGCATGATAGCTAGCCACTAAAGGTACTAGACTGGAAATAGCTGCTGGAAGGGGTTACATTAGACTAGCTGACAAAATATTTGTGTTCTGTCATATGAACCGAATTCCTCCCTCCTTTTTTTTCGACCCTGCTTTTCTTCATTCGTCCATCTTAAGTTACATCGCCATAGCAACTGCAACAGACAATTTTTTTTAAATTGCCGGCACGGTCGATGTTCCGTCTATCAAATGATTCCCCTGGAACGAAACAGTTTTGGCGGTTCGGTGCTCGTGACTGGGTGTATGAAGCTCTGAGGCAGAAGGAGAAATCATACACTCTTCTCTCCTCCTCTGCCTAAATGAGCTCAGACTTCCCTCACACACACACACACACACACACACACACACACACACACACACACACACACACACACACACACACACACCTACACATACACACATATGTTTAACACACAAACACACACACACAAACACACACATTCCCAGATTGCACATTTTTCAACCGCAGGTGTCTTTTATTGTCAACTGATGTGTCATTTGTCGTTTATTTATTTATTTTTTTGCTATGCCACAGAGCTCAGAAACGCACCGGTGACAGTAACGTATCATTAAAGACGCAGCGTGACGGTAAACGCTCACACTTCCTCTGCTTGTATTTCAGTATTTGAGGTGTAGCGAAGAAAAAAAAGGCCTTTGTGGAACGCAGAACAGCGGCGTGCACGCGAGAACGACGCTGTCGCATGTCGAACGCCGTCACGACGCTGTCACATGTAGGCTGTCTTTGGGCTTTGTACTGTTAGCTTGTCAGCGTGGGGACTGCGCGAAGGAAAAAATCGGATCCAATAGGAACGGAGGGAGAAGATGAAGGGATCAGAAGGATTGAAGCGTGGCTAGAGCTGCACCACAGCTCTGTTAACTTCTCACATCCGATTTCATAGAGGCGGCGTTGATCGGTTTCTAATAACAGCGGCATCATGTAAATGCGGGTTTATATCAAAAGTGGTTGGAATACGTTGTAATTTGTGGTAACAACTGATTCGCAGGGACGTGTATGGAGGATGAGGATGGTCTAATGTCTAGGTCTAAAAAAAAAAGCATTGGACTTTGGATGTGAACGTCATGAGCTCAAATCCTAGCCACACCAAACTACCACTTCTGGGCCCCTGAGTAAGGCCCTTCACCCCATAGCTGTAAATGAATGAGATATTCATTCATCATGAGATATAATGCTCAAATCTTAGTCTTTTTCTGTTTCTGCATCATTGTTAAAAAAAAAACTAAAAAAAAAAAAACTAGCATGCACTTTCTAATCAGTAAGACTCCAGCATTCCAGCATCCTGGCTGCACTGTAATCCACGATCTCAAACGTGTGTACACCAGTCGTCCTTCTCGGAAGCCTGTTTGTTGCCAGATCGCATCCTTTTAGCACCAGCGTTTCTATCTGGCTAATTATCTCTGTTGTTCGCCATGCTGGGTATGTTTTGCTAACAGTCAAATAAGCTTGTGAATATTTAATGTCACTCCCACACGCTCGTCTTTTCTTTTTTGGGGGAAAAAAAACCCCAGCAGAATAATTGCGCAGGAAGAAGAAACGGTGGCGTCAATCCGGCAACAACGCCACACGTCGCGTATCGACGACTATTCCTTAAACGCGATCGAGGACAGCGGGAGACCATATGCCGTCTCTCGGCTTTGCACCGATTTGTCTGGCACGCTGGTCACACAAAAGTTAATGGGAACCGATAATGAATGCAGACACCATCCAAAGACAGGATGCCTTTTTATTACTTTTTTTTTTTATTTCAGCATTTTGCCCAAATCTAAAGGCTTTTATTTCATTTTATTTAAAATCACAAGTTGCTTAATAAACACCATATGCAGGTGCTATGAAGTGCAGCTTGCTAAAATGTATGATGTTTAAAGAAAACACAAAAAAGTGAACAGTTCCAAAATTATTGGCACCCTTGGCACCCTAGAGAATGTAAATCCATTATTATATATTATATATAATCTAACTTTCATTGCTAGCGTTGGACATTAACGATGTAAATATATTATATTATTATATTATATTTAGTTATTGTACTAAGTAGCTTTTTCACGTACTTTATTGAAGTATTTTCCATTTGGGGAGACTTTTACTGTAACTTTATTACATTTCAAAGTCAAATATTTTACTTTTTACTCAACTACATTTTAAAACTTAAAACTTAACTGGTCAAACATGCAGTAATCCACCAGTCAGGATCGAGCGCTCGCTCTTTAGAACTTGTTTTGATCTGCGCTTGGTGTATTTACTGATTACCAACATACAGTTCAGCATCAGTTCAACATTAAGCAGAACATTTAGAGAGGAATAAATGATGAATAAACTCCAGACTCGGACTCGCCACAACACACGTGTCCTTCTTTACACGATTTTTTTGCAGTAGTTGAAAAGAAGGTTTCGGGCTCATGATAATTTAAATAGAAATCAATCAGTGTTTGACTAATTAATATAAAATCTGGCAGCATCAGGACACTGTTGATGTTTTGCCCGACATTATCAATCAGCATGTTACAGTATGTTGTGTTTTATTCGTGTTGTTGGATAATGCTTTACAATCTATTATTTTTATTTATTAATTTTTTTTTTTATCCATTTATAGTTACATTTTATGTTGTATCACGACCATGAAACTATTGTTTTATGTCAATACATTTCTAACAGACTTTTATATGATATTTAATGTTCGACTTTGATCAAAATATGGGTTTATGAGATTTGCAAATCTTTGCATTCTGTTTTTATTTACATTTGTATAAAGAGGATGATTTGCAGAAAAGTGTTGTACAGTAACAAAGACCCTGTTCTTACATAATCCATGACTCAAAACTGTGTGAAAATATAATTAATACTTAATATACTTAGTGAGAGTTTTTTTCAATAAGATGCAAGGGATGGTAAGACTCACATCCCTATAAGATGCTATAGGTAACTGAAATAAGACCCGTTTTTAAGAATCTCAAGATCTAAAAAAAGTTTAAACGCTGTGAGAATCAGGGCAGAATGAGTATAATTTTGTTTTTTATATTTGCAGGGTTTCTTTTCCAGATGCTGTAAACAGCTGGACATGATACTCCTTTGCTTAAGCTAGGCTGCTACAACCAATCATCTCACAGTTACTGTAAAGTGGTATGGAGTTGGAGGCTGAAAAAGAACACATGTACTTCAGTGACTCTCAAAGAGCACAGGCTCTTATTCTCTCCCACTCTAAGTCTCTCTCTCTCTCTCTTTCTCTCTCTCTCTCTCTCTCTCTCTCTCTCTTTATCTATATCTATATCTATGTCTCTCTCTATTGACTGCCGTGCGTGACAGCTGGCTAAGGATCAGCTGTCTTAAACTGTCAGGCTCTGGAAGGTCAAGTAACAGGTGGGCACACACACTACATCTTCTCCTCAGAGATGCTTCCACATCCACACACACACACACACACACACACACACACACACACACACACACACACACACACACACACACACACACACACATATATATATATATATACAATACAACAGAAGCTGAGAGGTAGGAAGTGGGAATAAAATAGAATATTGAGAATTATATTGCCTGTTGTCATGGAGATGGGATGAAAGGGCTCACCTTTGTTTTGCGCCGGGTTATCGATGCTAAAATCCCCATTCCAGATCACCGTCAGTTCCACGGCCAGGCTACTCATCTCCATCCCATCATACAAGTACTAAAACAGAGGGAGAGAAAGAGAGAGAGAAAGAGACAGGGCACTGTGTAATTGTGTTCAGATGTAAAAAGCTTTTATTCTTTTTGCCAAACAGAGTCAAAGAAACGTGCAAGCAGGAAAGAGAAGGACTCTTCAAAGAAAAGCAACACGAACGTGAACATCGTAGACCCTTAACTTTGCCGCTCTCAGAGTTACATGTCCTCCACAACATTTACTCGATGCAGCTGATTGCTCACACTGTTCGGTAGATTTGGATAGCAGCTTCAGATGAAAACTTTCATCAAAGTTTTCAAAGTCTTTATATGTTCATCAAAGCATGAAAGTTAACGATGTGATGCATCGACTTAAAAAAGTGTGCATCGATGTAGAAATCAGTACTCCAGTTCCTACAAACCCCTTTTTATGCCTTTTTTTAAACTATCAAAACATATACTATATGCTTAGATTTACAACTTCCAACGTTCAAAAGTTAAGTAGATTTTTTTATTTTTTATCAAATGTTTTCCAATATTTAAAAACTTAAATTCAACCTACTCTTATTTCAGCCCTATTTAAATGTACAAATTTAAATATTTACCAATGTTTCAAAATCAGATTCAAGTTGGTTGATGCATCGTTTTTAACATATTTGCACTGATTTATTTCTATATATTTATCACTGGATGCGCTATACTTTTATTATTTACAAAGTGACCAATAATTGTGACCAATATTTCATATATTTTTTTCTCCTCACTAAACTGTTTCTCGAGCGCGTTCTCTCAGCACCGCTGCTGCTACGTGAATATGGCGTATCACAACACTACGGAGACCGAGGCGTGCCCTGAGAGTCACATGGAATACAGATTATAATAATAATACATGGCAGAGGTAGAGCTGCGTCTTCCTGGAGACACAACAGATACTCCAGCTGATTGCTCACGCTTTATTTGTATTTCTGTTTCATGTGAAAACTTCTCCTGTAAGCCTTCGCTAGGTCTTTATATGTGCCATAGAAATACGTTAAAATATATTGTACAGACAAAAGTTTTGGGACACCTGACTCTTCCAGCCGTATGTAGTTCTTCTGTGAACTGTTACCACAAACTTGGAGGCACAACATTTTAAAGGATGTCTTTGGAGAGAATGAAATTTGCCCTTCAGTTGAACTAGGAGACCCAAACATGTTCCAGCATGACAATGCCCCTGTGAAACAAGCCAGCTCCGTGAAGATCTGTTTTACATGTGTTTGAGTGGAAGATCTCCTGCTGTAGCGCTCAGACCTCAACCCCACCTAACTTACATCAGTACCTGACTGTACTAACACCCTACTAGCTGAATAAGCACACATTTCCACAAAATCTAGTGAAACATCTTCCCAGAAGGAGCAAATTGTGGAATCAAATGCACAAAAAAAACATGTACCAGTCTTACAGTCAGGTGTATAAGTCTGTATAATGCAGATACTATATAAAGCTCTATGAGCTACCTCATGACCTCCAACATAAGCCATCCATATTATTAATGAGTTATGGCGTGCTTACGAATGTGTTATGTAGCTCTTCCGAGACAAGAGCTCTACAAGAGCTCATAGACTCACCGAAGTGTTCTGGCACTGTACGCTGGAGCTGTTAAAGCGGAGGGCAGGGACTCTCTGCTCCACTCCCTGGATAGTGAGCACGCACTCGTAGCCACGCTGTCCCGACTGAGGCTGGGGCAAGTTCTTGGCACGCAGGGTAATGGGCTTCACAACGTTCACCGGCACCAAGATCCGGTCCGCGGGAAGCAGCTGGGGACATTCCTGTAGGAGGAAGACAAGGATTAGTGTTTACTGGATCTGCATTATATACAGTAAAGTGTATCGACGCCAGATGTCTCTACTGCACATGCTCAGGTTTATTATGTTCATTCAGAAGACTCTGATTCTAACGGATTTAGATTTAGGATTTAGGCATTCAGTGGAGTTGTGTGATATTAAAAAAGAAATTTTCCGAATTCAAAAATGTGCACATAAATGTCTCATATTGTACAAACTCCCTTTTACAATGTCAATAGGATACTGTTTGTTTGTAACTATATATTGCATGCACCCCAGTTTTGATTGGTTATTTAAAAAAATAAGTAAGATACTCGATAATATAATGTTGCATATCGTTAAAACGACAATCGCAATAGTATCTGAAACAATACATATCGCACACCCGTAATTCAGTGCAAGTTTTTTTGGGGTGTGGCAAAAAATAGAGGACTGTATTGGTTTTGATTTGCTATAATGCAAACTAGAAACTAGGCTAGAAACTTCCAGAAAGTTCTAAACAGATATGCTGACTGCACTATTAATGCTTTAATCTTGCAAAAAATAACTGCTTAGTATTTTTTCTTCTACACTATACGGTAAAAAGTATCATGACACCTGACTTTTTCAGGCATATATGCGGTTCTTCCCCAAACTGTAACCACAGACTTGGAGGCCTTCACTTGAACTATAAATCTGTTCCAGAATGACAATGCCCCTGTTCACAAAGCCAGTTCCAAAAAGATCTGCTTTTACATGGTTTGAAAAATGTGGAAGATCTTCTGCTATAGCATCCTATTGAATATGGTGAATGTGAATTCTGGTTGCACCTCTGGTCCTCCTCCTCACCTCACCTCACCTCACCTCACCTCACCTCACCTCACCTCACCTCACCTCAGTAAGCACACTCCAAACCCAAGGTTATTATTAAAGCAAATGAGATTTAAATGTGGAAAAAGAAATGTAAAATGTGGAACAAGCACACCAATCTTATGTTTGAGTGTCCACAAACCTTATATAGTGTATAAAAAACTACTTCAAGTCAGGTGTGAAGTTGTTTTGTGAAATTTTTACCTCAGCTTTTTCATGAAACAAGTATTAATACAGTGTAACTCTACAGAAAAAGTGTGCGTGGTCTTTCCCTTCCTTGTTTTATTAGGTTTTATTAAAAAGGCAGACTGGTTTGCATATTGAAAAAAAAAGTCTAACAATGGCATTAAAAAAGCAATTATAGATCAGGTAAAAGACGGAGCAGGAAAGGATGAGTATAAGGACGGCTGTTTATGTGTTCAGCTTGGCCATTTCTGTCAGCGTACCGAAAATGGAAGTTTTATCTTAAACGCCTCTAATGAGAAAGGTAGCTTTAAGAAAGTTCTTGTGAAGTAGCATTGCAGACTTCTTCAATTGAGCACAAAACAGGAAGCTTGCTGATAACCTCACACACACACACACACACACACACACACACACACACACACACACACACACACACACACACACACACACACTCAGAGTCACAGAAATCCATAATGAGCGGGATAAACATGGTGAGTCACCCAAGTACAAAATCAGTCTCATCATCTTTCATTGTGACACGCGCTCTGAGAATCCGAGTTTTAGATTTCATTCACATCTTGTCGGCTTTTTTTTTTTTTTTTTTTTATCACATATCTTATATCACACACCACACACACACACACACACACACACACACACACACACACACACACACACACACACACACACACACACTCTCTCTCTCTCTCTCTCTCTCTCTCTCTCTCTCTCTCTCTTCTCTTTTTCTCACATGACTGACCAGCCAATTAGCATCAATCTCAAATTAGAGAGGATCAAACCATTCTTGATTCTGATTGGCCAGAAGATGTTGATAAATTCACAAGTTTTGTTTCATGGCACAATTTATTTATTTATTAGTTAGTTCTTTTTTTATGTATATGTTAAGACAGACAGACAGGCAGACTGACAGATAGATAGATAGACACATAAATACATACTTACACACAAAGATAGTCAGACAGACAGACAGACAGACAGACAGACAGACAGACAGACAGATAGATAGATAGATAGATAGATAGATAGATAGATAGATAGATAGATAGACAGACAGACACAAAGGTAAATATAGACAAACAAACAGACAGACAGACAGACAGACGGACAGACAGACAGACAGAGAGACAGACAGATACATACATACATACAAAGGTAGACAGGCAGCTACACAGACAGACAGACAGACAGACAGACAGACATAGATAGATAGATAGATAGATAGATAGATAGATAGATAGATAGATAGATAGATAGATAGATAGACAGATAGATAGATAGATAGATAGATAGACACAAAGGTAAATATAGGCAAACAGACAGACAGACAGACAGACATACTTACAAAGGTAGACAGGCAGCTAGACAGACAGACAGACAGACAGACAGACAGACAGATAGATAGATAGATAGATAGATAGATAGATAGATAGATAGATAGATAGATAGATAGATAGATAGATAGATAGATAGATAGATAGAAGGATAGTTGTGTGTATGTATGTATGTATGGATTTTTTTTTTATGTATTTGCATTACACTTTACTCCCTGGCCCGGACAGCTCTACTGAACCATGCTTCAATGGTTTTATTAAAATATTTCCGGTTATAACACATGTCCTGCATCTCTAAAATGTTCTTGATCTCTTTTACCTCAAGCACATCACGCAAGTGGCCTCTTTAAGTTCAGGAAGTGCAATACTACAGGAAGCAGTGTTTCTAAAAAGCCCTGGCGGCAAGAACGATTTAATCCTAACTATAGGATATCAAGTCTCTTCTCGGCTGCCTTTACTAAGAGGCAGCTCGTAACGACGTTATGTCAGCTGACCTAATTGTATCGGACTACATAAAACCCCGACGTGAACGTAGCAAATCGAATGACGTCGGGGTTTTTATACATTATTGATGGTTTTAAAAGTGATTACATCAGACCATGCAGTGCCTTCTGGGTAAATCCTGCTTCTAAAAGCTACACTTAGGGTATGCTCACTTTAATTAAATAAACTTTCCACATCGACTATTGTGTGAGCCCCAGAAAACTTCTCACAGAAGCTATTTATTTATTTATTTTTATAATTATGACCTAATTGCATTCATCATGGCACTGGTTTTTGGCACGTTTTTCCATGAAGACGTCCTAAGATTTTCTTCAGTCTCACATCAATCTTGTTTTTGCCTTTAAACTCCTTTTTCTAGAACACAACCTATGGAAATCCTTAACTTTAATTAAGTGTAGGAAATTAAGATATAAACAGCGCATCGTATCTTGTGACCCACGAAGTTTAAATCCATATTGTACCTTGAACCCTGAAATCCAGACTGCACCTTTAACCCTTAAATCATAATTGTTGAATCCAGACCACACCTTGAACCCTAAAATTCTGACTGTACCTTCACCCTTGACACCTGACTGCACTTTTAAAACATGGACCGTGAAACCTGGAGATCCTCAATCTCTCTTTTCGTTTTTTTTGTACTGAATGAATGCCTTTTAAAAAATGGACACATTTTTTCAATCATGTGATGCACCTAAACATCCATTTTAACTTCATTCCTGGGATAAACTCAATGAAGATGCAGACAAGCGTTTATGTTGCCTTTCTATGGTTGTAAATGGCTGATTTTCACACTTGCAAAGCTGTAATTAAAGTCTCGTCGTATTAAGTAGTTAGCGAGTCTGATCGAATTTCAGATAGTTATCTTTTAAGGTGCATTTCAGGAAGAAAGCCAGAAGTCTACAACACATATACACCATGAATCGATATTAAATTGTGCCGTACGTGAAGCACACAACAAATATAATGTCTACAGAAATTTTATCCAGAACGTTCTTGTGACTCCAGTACCAGGGACAAGTACCGTGATCTGAAATCCTTCCTGTCTAATGTTCAGATCTATATGTTGTAATTGTGATTATTCTTTTCTAACTCAGCATGGGTTCTGTGTAGTGTGTAAACGCCCAGAGACGGTTTCTCCACATGGGATTACATGAGGGTTAATGGTTTTAGTGTCTAATTAATCAGGAATTTTGGCTGCACCCTCAGCCGGCTGTTTTTTTTTTTTTTTGGGAATGCCAGACGTGTACCTCACGTTAGAACTTGGCGAACGCTAGCATCTAATCCTCTCCAAGGATCTCTGCTGGACCCTTCCCATGCGGCACAGGTGCTATTATTTATGCCAACCCCATCTATTCTCTGAGCCCATCACCAACTATTATGTCTGCAAGCTTTTCCAGGTATTTATCTGTAGCTGTCAGGATTCCCGGGTTCTTTATCTAGAGGATGCTTAGAGCAGAATTAGTGTGACGGCATAAACACTGCGATCTTTCCCTCGGCTTCTGACAGGTGTCTTTTTTTTTTTCGCTTTCCGTTAGCTGTTAATGAGGGCAATCGCGTCCGCAATTACGAAAGGTGCGTGAGATGCTTCTGACAGTTCAGAAGTGTATCATAGATGTCACTTCATCGCTTTCTGAATATAGGGCATTGTCGCGTCCCGGCGCTCTTGGCTCACGCTGATAAGAGGCTTATGATTGGTGTGGATTTCAGCGGGAGCTAAAGCTGAGGTGTGAAACTTTATTTGGATCCAAAAGTCCCGACTTAAGCGCTTTGTTATTTCAATTATACACAATGCAGAGCTGTAAAAGGGAGGATCTATGGGGCATTTTGGTGTTTTATAGCCAATACTCTTTGACAATGGATTAAAGTATTAGTACACCTGACTTTTTCAGCCATATGTGGTTCTTCACCAAAATTTTACACCAAAATTGCAGACTCGCAATTGTACAGGATGTCTTTGGATGCAGTCGCACAAAAGTTTTCCTTCTCTTGAGCTAGGAGACCAAAACATTTTCCAGCCATTCACGTGTGCATAAAGCCATCTCCAGTATATTAAGAGCAAGTCACTAAAGCTCTTGATTACAGCCAGTTTTTTGTATTTTTTATTTTTACAGGTTGGTTTAGAAAAACAACCCTTCCTTATTTGTGCCTCCTAAAAAACACCCCCCAAAAAAATTGATTGTGTGAACGTCAATCTTTAATTGCTGAGCTTTGTTGCAACATTATCCAGTCTTTGGCTCACATCTTCTTGACGACGCTTCCCATTGGCTGATGTGGACCTTTCCCCTTTTCCACAGTCTGAGACTTCCATCACTGTCCATCATCAAATCATACACATCATGAGTAAAACTTCACATCTCTTTGCCTAAAGTTATGCTTTCGTCTGATCGCTTAGGCAACAACTGTAACGTGACTGTGAATATGCAGGTAATCAAATCTGGGTGCTTGGCCCCTGAAAATGCTGCAATTTGTCTTACTGTTCCTCTTTTTGTTTAAACAACCGTCTTTTATTCAGTTACAATCTGCATACTCAATCAATTGTGCAAGCCCCAGGGATTTCTACCACTTTAACATTATCGCAATTATGTAACACCCCCATCCCCCCCCCCCCCCCCCCGCATACAGTTTCCCCCCCCCCCCATTCACGTTCTTCTTCCCTGAACACACAACGGCTCGCATTAAAATTCATAAACTGACATTAAAACATGCAGAAACAGACAAACACACTCACCCACTCAAATAATTGTTGTTTTGAAATGCTTGCGCTCGCACACAGACGCGCACGAAAACGCGCCATTCTTCACCCCTCACCCCTCGTCCGATTCAGCGCCCACGGGCAGAATTAAAACTACACATGGGAATAAACTCAACGTTTTCCATGATGGCAAGACGAGATCGCTCCTTGATTCAGCCTTAATTCTTAGCACAAAAATACGTAATTGTTGTTCGATTAACCTCGTCAATATGGTAATTGCACTGCCTCTGACCAGAAGACTCTACAGTAAGTATGGAGAGCTAAGGAACTCATCAGAGCTTTACTGCTGTCTACACAGGACCTGTACAATGAACGTTGTCTGTACAGAGTTGACATGATAATCAAAGATCCTACCCATTTAGCCCACAGCATGTTTAAAATTCTGCTCTCTGGAAAACACTGCTGTAGTATGTGGTGCAAAACTACCAGACACAGCAAGAGCTTTTCCCCCACATGCCACCAGGCTAATCCACTGACTCTGACCATGCTGAAAAGCCTACTAAGCTGTTACGACTATAACAACTGAATCGCTTAGTTTTGTGCATTAACCAGACTGGTCATGTCTGGTTATTTATTCATTCTTGTACACTTGTGCACTAAACCTGTGCCTCTGGAGAAACGCAATTGCGCTCGGCTTTGCACCTTAATGTCTGGCTGAATGACATCAAAGTTCACTTTGACTTGTAGGGCAGAGACGTCCAAACTAGGGCCCACAAACCAAAGTTGGCCCGTGTTGACCTTTGTCTTGTTCCCCCATTGAACATAACCCTTATTCATTTATTTTTGTAATATTTTGAACTAATTATTAAGAAAAACCACAATTTTAATGTAATGTTTGGTACAATGCAACAGTTATTTTTAGCCCCGGCCCTCAATCTAATTTTTGGCCCCTTCGTAGAAAAAGGAACCCTTCGATCAAAAACATGGTTAATTAATGTTTGCTAATGAAACATTTTGCACCATCTAGTTATAATGCTATATCTCTCAGGCTGTTCTCTGATCCTTTATCAGACTTCATTCTAGAACTCACAGCCACATTATGCTGATATAATACGTGTTGTTTTTTTTGTTGTTTTCTTGCTGTCATATCGTTTTCCCCTCTCCTCTATGGGAACAAGTCCCCCGCTCCCTGTCTACCGTCCTTCAGATTCGCAGCTTTATTCGCCCAAGTGATTGACACCATCTTGGAAGACTTTAATATTGAGATTTTAGTTATTAAGTCTTTCAAAGGCAGTGACAGGAGATATTCAGTAAGCTCTGGGGACTCACGGACAGAACATAATAAAGAAATATCAGTGCATCAGTGGTACAACCAAAAAAGTAATGAATAAAGTATGTTTTTTCATCTGACATTGGGGTATGAGCGCAATCCAACTGTGGCATATTTGGCCCTCTTTCCAGGGTATCAAGAGCACCAACCAAGGATTCAATATACAGATACATACAGGCTTATAGGAAAACCTGGAAAGTTCTGTTTTTTCAGATAAAACCACATCCTAGCTAGTGAAACTTAAATCATTTACATTTATGATGTTTGGATGATGCCCTTATCCAACTGAGCAGTTGAGTGTCTTTCTCATAGACCCAGTAATAGTAGCCTGGTGGTGCTGGGATTTGAACTCATGACCTCAAGGTCCAATGCCATAACCATTAAGCTACCATCTCCCTAAAATATTTTATTTATAATATTTATAAAATGTACTATTAGCAAATGAATTCCATTCATTTCTATTTCTATAGCGCTTTTAACAATGAACATTGTTGATTGATAAAGAATGAATAAGATGGTTCTTAATGTGTAAGTTTGTCCCTGATGAGCAAGCCAGTGGTGAATGTGGCAAGGAAAAACTCCCCGAGATGGCATAAGAAAGAAACCTTGAGAAGAACCAGACTGAAAAGGGAACCCATCCTCATCTGGGTGGCACTAAATGTCCATTTATTACAGATAAACAATGTTAAGGTGTGCAGTGATAGTGATCATATGCAAACTGTAGTCCTGTGATTGTTGACATTAACTACAGTCCAAATCCTAATTTAATGGATCTCCAGGCCGTTGATCAGAAACCATCACCAGCTGCACAAAGTGGTCTCCAAGTTTTGCACCATTTTTGCATATTAGCGCCAGCGAGATCACTGGTATTAGTAGTATAGAGTTCGCCCTATTTTGAAAGGTCCTGTTATACAATTTGAAATGGTCATAGATACATAGACAGAGAATTATTTTTACTCTCTCCCCTGTCAGACAGAGTGACAGTAATCTATTGTTTTATAGGAACGAGCAAGCTGCTTGGCAGACAAGCAAATTGGGAGAAAATGGGTTAAAAGGGTTCAATGCTTTAACCTAAATGGGTTTTCAGGCTGTCCCATTTGGGGGAAGTGTGGAAGACTAATTTTAGAACATTAACCATTCGAAGAACCCTTGTGGAACTGTCGCAGAAATAGAAAAGAGCTGAACATATATACTTTTTCTTTTTTCATATTGAACTGCATTATTAAAAAACCTACTATAAACAAAAAAGAAAGAAAATGCAATTAGTTTATGCAAAGAAAATGCATTTGAGGGTCCAAGCACTGATGGAAGTATAGGAAGTTACGCGGGGGTGCACTGTGCGATTTTTATTAGCGATTGTTGCTCGTCAGATTGTTTCATGTCACACTGTAGTATCCCAGTTGTCATAATGTCAGACTGTAGGACAGACAAAAACTGATGCACACAAGAAAGAGTTTTACATCTTCAATCCGTTACACGTTCTCTCGCTAAATGTGGATAGCAGCAAACAATCAGTAGCGTGAATTTTGGAGCATGTCACAGCAGGACAAAAGAGGACGTCATGGGCTTCCAATTCTAAAAATCGAACTCTAGGTTTCAACCTGAAGGTGGTTCACTGTTGTTGCACTAATTGCGTCACCATATTGCAGCGCTGATACTGCTTCTTGGTTTAACGCTCGTCGTAGAAGAAGTCACAGTGCAGAAAAGAGTCTGAAATCTTCTGACTGTAAGAATTTCATCGAAGGAAAAGAAAATATAGCAACGGCCATTAATCAGCTGTTGGTGAACAAACTAACGATCAAAGACCACAGATTTTATAGATGCCCTTAAAGCAAGAGACTTACTATAGAATATCCATTTCGTTTAGCTTTTATTTAATCACAGTATGGAAATCCCATTTCAAGGCTACTGCTCAGGAACAGGTTTGACATTAAAAACCTAAAAAAAAAAAAAAACCAAAAAACAAAGATGTGTTGCTTCAGGGAAATGGCTTTAATCAAAAAGGATCTTACAAGAACCAACAAGACCGGAGTTGAGTCCCCAGATACTGTACATGCAAGCATATTTTGCGCTAGGTTTAACACTATGCACTTTATGAGGTTAGGACAACTTACTTTTAGTCCTTAAAAGCTCTGTTTTGTTATGTTGTGTAGCTGTATGTTGTTTGATGTAGCACCAGGGTCTTGGAAAAACATCGTTTAATTTCAATGTGTACTGCTATACACAGATCAGGAATAACATCATAACCCCCTGCCTAATGTTGTGTTGTTCCCCCTTTTGCTGCCAAAACAGTCCAGACCCATTGAACATTAACAGCATGAACTTCTTCAGCAGTTTGAGCTACAGGAGCTCGTCTGTTGGATCAGACCACACAGACCAGCCTTCGCTCCCCACGTGCATCACTGAGCCTTGGTTCACCACAGTTCCTTCATTGGAGCACTTTTGATAGACTCTGAACACTGCAGATCAGGAACATCCTACAAGAGCTGCAGATTTGGAGACGCTCTGACCCAGTCGTCTAGACATCACAATTTGTCAAACTCGTTAAAATCCTGACTCTCGCCCATTTTTCCTGCTTTTAACAAGTCAACTTCATTTGCTGCCTCCACTCATTATCCACTATCCACTCTCCTATCCACTCACTAACAGGTGCCACGATGAAGAGACAATCAGTGTTCTTCACTTCACCGCTCATAATGGCTCACAATGTTATGCCTGATCAATGTATGTATTTTTGGAATGACAAGAAAAGTGTCTTAACTTGACAAACCAAGAAGAATTATCCCTGTCTCCATCCAAAATCGGACCACAGCCTGAGTCCACGTGGAAATGTTTTCCTTGTCACATCCACTCCTCAGAGACACTAAGCTAAGCGGCGAATCTGTTCAGTCCAGCCAGAATTGATTTTCACCACCCTGGAGCGAAAGACATCCCAGAACCTTCCTGGCATCCCAATGAATAAATAAATCAAAGATAATATCGCAATGCACATCAAGGAGCTCCATGTCTTGACAGTGTCTGACAATGATATATTGAAAGTCTGACACATGCTCAAGGCTGCTCATAAACGAGAAAAAGATGATACACGTTTAAAAAAAAGGCATAAAACTATGATTTCAATAATGACATTTCTAAGAGAAAGGACAGCTGGGGCGGGGGGGGGGGGTATTGTGTATGTTTGCACTGTAAGGTCTTTGGCGATCGAGGAGGTGCATCTTCGTTTGCTTGTAAACAGGAAGAAAGGTGGAACAATTCAGACGGTAATCATCGCACGTGTTCGCTGCAGAGAGGAGCGCGGACGGCGGGGGGAAATCGATTCGATCCGATAAAGAATGGCAGCGTGAGGTGTGAGAAGGAGGCAGAAAGAAGAGAGAGAGAGAGAGAGAGAGAGAGAGAGAGAGAGAGAGAGAGAGAGAGAGAGAGAGAGAGAGAGAGCGAGGGCGAGAAAAAGCCTTGGCACGCTGACTGGATCTGGCACAGATGGGCAGATCCATAATTAGAGCGTGATCGGTGTGTGTACACGTGCGAAAGATGGCTGTGTCTGATGCAGGCAGTACAGGAATGACTCATTTTGTCTCGGTGACTACCAGTCGTGTTTTGCAAGCTTCTGATCCTTTTAAATCATCCATCCTGCCTGCCCTCTTTTCCTCCCTCCCTCTTTCCCTCCCTCCCTGACTGTGCGTTTACATTTTATTCTCCTCAATGCTGCAATCACCTCATCCATCCTCTGTTTTTTTTTTTTGCTTTCTATATCTGACCCATTCTTCTTCCCATACTCCAAACATAGAGTAACTCCATCCTCAATCCTTTCCACCAGCTGCTGCATTGCCAAGCAGACCAAAATAGAAATTAAGGCAGTTATGTCTTACAGAAATCATACTTCCACAACCTCCATCACACACAGACCTCCCGTCAATAAGGCCTGTGAGTAGACATCTTAATAAGACTTGAGGCAGAACTGAAAGATTGATTTGTCATCCCTGTTCTTCTTTTCCTCACTTTTCCTCAACACCTACTTCTCTTCTTTGTTTTTCTGTAGATTGATCAGGCATAAGATTATGACCAGTGAAGTGAATAACACTGATTATCTCTTTATCATGGCACCTGTTATAGATATATTAGGTAGCAAGTCCTCAAAGTTGATGTGTTAGAAGCAGAAAAAATGGGTGAGCGTAAGGATCAAAAAGTGCTCCAAGGAAGGAACAGTGGTGAACCAGGGACAGGTTCTTGAGCAGCCGAGGCTCACTGATGCACGTGGAGAGTGGAGGGTGGTTCATGCGGTCCGATCCAACAGATTAGTTACTGTAGCTCAAACTGCTGAAGAAATTGCTGTAAATGCTCAATGGGTCACGAATGATTTGGCAGCAAAAGGGGACCAACACAATCTTAGGCATGTGGTCATTTCATGTGTGTATTTATGTGTATTCATGTACAGAGTCTGTAGTGCCAATTTTGTGTACGCTTCTGTCCGTTAAAGTTAAATTTTTGAAATAACATTCGCGGTCCATGACAGTAAGAGATGGAAAAAAATTGAATTTTGACCAAAAGTTTTTTAAAAACAAACTAGCAAAACCTAATAGCTAGCATTAGTGATGCATCAGGGACATCTTTCTGCATCTGCCTAAGCTCCGCCCACAAAAAACAACCACCATTACTAACCGATAAAGGGTTTATTGGTATGGAAGAGGAGTAGCAGGGGCGGCACAGCTTGTTCCCTGCAAAAAAAAAAAGAGTCTGGGTGTCTGGCCAAAACAGATGTGTTATTTAGTCATGGCATGTTCTGCCAGAGGCTAGCCGAGGACGACGACAAGTGCCAACTCGAACGCAGACTCAACTTTAACGTGACGAATATGGGAAGCAACGCTAAAGCACTTCAGGTTCGAACAAAAACAGTGTGTCGAACTCTCAACATTTGCACTAATCCCGAGAGCTAACAGAGTAGAACGAAAGGCAGACTGGCAGGAGCAGATTAAGAGAAATGGGTGGAAATGAATCCAGTAAAGGAAAGTTCTAATTCAGTTCATTATCTCAAACTTTTCTACCGTATCTTCCGAGCCCTTTCAATTCTGTTAAATGGGAAGACGTATTTCACGGCGTGTGAGGACTTTGACAACGAGGTGATCTTTTTTATCGGATATTTAAATGCAAAGTGTTTGAAGACTGGGGAGCGCTCGTACATCCAGCTTAGCCCCCCGTCAGCATGTACGTGCCTTAGCATTGAAAACAAACAGGCTTTGGAAGTGTACGTGTGAGCGTGTCGAGGCAAAAAGGTTCCTGACTTCATCAGCCATTCTGAAAGCACATAGGATTATTCCCCAATCGTGGAATATAGCGCAGAACTTCGTCCTCAGAAGGGCAGCGAGAAAAGCCAGCTTGTTCCTATAAGCAAAGTTGACTCGTCAAATTTCTAAGGTAAACATCCCAACTCATTAATTGGAACACTGCAACGAGAATTCCGACACCCTCTGCGACCTCGGCAGTATCGCAGATTAATGAAATCCGAAGTAAAACTCATTAGCTAGTCAAAACACCAAGCCTAAAACAGCAGTCAAACAAAACTATGTGGAGAAAACGTCATTAATATGCAATAATGTCCAATCCCTGTATTTGTAAGCCAGTTGTTCGAAACACACACACAAAAAAAAGCCAAATATTAGCTCGGTCAATATTGACGACGTGGGTAGCTCAATAATTACGAAAGCAAATGCAAACAACCATTAACGAAAGATGCTAATAAATGCTAAGTGTTAAAACCAAACATGTGCATCTGACTGAAACGTGCAACCCCAGGGGGTGGACTGAGGCTTTACATAGCATTATGCCTGCTCCTACGCTTGGAACAAGAACAAAAGGGAATAGGACGTGTAATCTGGACAAGTAGGCAAACAAGTCTGAGAGACTGTATCAACTCAAATTCATGGAGTTCCTGCTCCTAGAGCCAGGAACACCAAGATAGAAAATCTTTCTGGTTGAGACACCAATTTAAAGTTACCAATAAATTTACGAGCTTATCAGAAGTAAGTGGATCCAGAAACAATCCACAAAGACTTTGGGAAATTTGTGATTTTAACAATGATACAATGATACACTGAGAATTTTTGGTGCCTATGGTGCACCCATGTGTTACCAGCTTTTCTTAAGTTTAAACATCACTAAGCACTCAAAATGGGCTAAATAATGGCTAAATAATATTAATGGCTCACCTCGGGCTGCTTGACTCGTCCTTCTTGGAAAGAGCAGCTGCGTGGGTCATGGGTGCAGATGTGACGGTACTTGCACCAGTGACATTGGTATGGGCTTCCGACACAAGACAGACACCTAAAGGGGAAAAAAGAGGCTGTGAGTAAAGAGGATTTGAACCAAACTAATCCAAAGCTGGTCAAATAACCTAATAAAAAGGTACTTACGATTTATGGACACTGCAGTTGTAGAAGACAAAGCTGGTGTTGGCAAAAGCTAGACCTGTTTCTTTAGACTTGAGGTAGAGTTGCACAATCTGGTGGTCACCTGGAAAGCAAAGAAACGCAAAATCTTAGTAAACGCTAATGCTCCCTGTACTCTTAAACTGTATTAAAACCTATGAAACTTCTACGCTCTGAGTTGGTCTCAAACTCTGCAGTTTGGGACTCTTGACTTAAGTACCACTTTGGATGCTGGGATCGACTCCATTTATGCAGACTTGGTTTTGACCAAGATTATACTTATACCTAATTTTAAAGCTCAGGGCTTGATTTAACACATTGGTCTCGATTCGGAATCAGAACTCTGGACTTGCCTTAGATTTTATAGCATGGGCTCAACTTGACGGCAGTCACTTGTATATCTCCATACCTTGGAATTCTAGTGCATTTGTGCGTATAAATTTGTAGGTATTAATGTAACTCTATCCCTTGGGAATATGGTGCTTAACTATGTCCATGGTCTGGATCTCTGGGATTGACCGATTCTACAGGAAGTGATTGACTGATTCTATATGAAGTGATTGACTGATCCTAGACTTAGATTCAATAGCTTAGGAACTTCGATTCGGACTTTACATATATTAATCTTGACTCAGACTCTTGACTGAATCAAGGATGATCTTAAAATACTAGATTAAATAAAAATTAAACAGACTATAAATTTGACTCTATACTTTAGATTGTACAGCTTGGGACTCTGAGTTTGACTCAGACACTATCAAATCTCTGTACTTAAACTGAATTCTACAGCAGTCTAGAGATTGGTATAGCTTCAAGACCTACAACCTGCGAATCCTGACAGACATTATATGGGCTTATAGTAGACCATTTGATTCAGACTTCATAACTTGGGAAGCTAGAGTTGAATAAGTCTTTACAAGCTGGGATTGTTGACATTAATTGTACTCTATGGATTAGGGCCCAGGACTTAATTCAGACACTACAACTTGACTCTACAGCTTACTTAAACTTGACTTGGATTCTATAATACATGTAACTTTGTACCTTGGGACTTTGGGGCTTAACTGTGTATGGTCTGGAACACTGGGAGTGACCGATTCTACTGGAAGTGATTGACTGATTGACAACTTAGATTCATAGCTTGGGAATATGGATTTGGACTTCTGGAAATCTGAGTTTAACAGACTCGACTCAAGATGAGTTGGATACATAAGATTCAATTTACAATAAACAGACTATAGATTTGATTCTATGGATTGTACAGCTGGGAACTTTGATTTTGACATTATATTTAAGGAACTCTGGACTTATACTGGGCTTTGAGTAGACAGTTTGTCTTGAAGCTAGATTTGAAAGAGACTTTACAAGTTGGGACTCTAGACATGACTCTAGACCGTGTACTGCATGGATTAGCCGTAACTCAGACTCTGTATCTCTACAACCCGACTCTGCATCTTAAGACTCTAAACTTGACATTATTTCAATAATACATAAAAATGTTTACCTTGGGACATTGGTGCTTAACTATGTCTATGGTCTCGAACCCTGGGATTGACTGATTCTGATTGACTTGTACTCCATGGATTAGGGCCCAGGACTTCAAAGCTTTAAATTCCAGATTTCTGGGCCTCAACCCTTACTTTTTAGAATCCATGCCAAATTATGTCAATCCATGTCAATTCAAGTCAAATATGCATCATAAACTTGACTTGGATTCTACAAAAAAGATTAAATCCCAGAACTCTAAAATCTAAAGCTTTGGGGTCTGGTGTCAACATGGAATTCTGAAATCGACTAGGATTTATGTGAGACTTGTAACTTGAAAACATGGTTTAATCCTTATATTTTACCTTTATTTAATCTTAAATCACATGCATGTGTGATTACTTTGTAGATATTCTGGCATAAATCTGTATGAAAACAGTTGTCTATTGTGTCTTAGATCAACAATATTGTTCTTCCCTATCTCCAAGAATTCTTTAACTGAAAATAAGAGTCACAGATGTAAATGTGAACAGTATATTCAAGGTGCCTCACTGCATAATTATACCTCATCACAAAGCAGCAAACCTGGGGGTTGGAGTTCACCTGCACAGCATGAAGTTATTACCTGCTATCCCTTGAATATGAAACCTACAAGTCCATTTAAAAGTCTTTCAAAGTTCTATAAAAAAAGCAAGATTGGGAAGGTAGAAAGACAGAGGAACCTGTACCAGTTGATGAATGCAAGGCACAAAGGATTTTTCGCTGTCCTTTTGTCAGCACTAATGAAGAACCTCATGTTTTATTCAATGAGTCGGACGCCGACGTCTCTCCTCTCGATGGAAGAGCGCACACCTCTTTTTGTCACCTACTCTTGTTTTGCCTCTTTATCTCAGCCTCTGATTCGCTTTTACCTTCTATCTTCCACTTTTCCTTTCTCTCGCTCTATCCTTCTGTCTCAGTCTCTTCAACACAGACTGAATCGTTCATCAATCACCGGAACCTGTGGTTGACAAAGAATCTGTCCTAATTAGTCATCCTAAATGCTACCTTGATGGCTGGTATCTCTGGAGTGTGTGCGTGTGAGAGTGTGTGTGTGTGTGTGTGTGTGTGTGTGTGTGTGTGTGTGTGTGTGTGTGTGTGTGTGTGTATATATATATATGTGTGCCGACCTCCTACCGCACCCTGGAGAGTGTGTCTCCTTAATGAGTCACACAGGACACATATGGTTACCATGACGCTGAATAGAAAAGGAATTGTAAAAGGATGAGGGAGCTAGTTAATATATGACATTCTCTTCTTATTCTCCTTATACCCCCATGTGTAGGTGGGTTTAAACCAGGAAAACTGAGGTCCCCAGGCCCTAGACTGTTGGTAAGCTTTGTGTTTGATGGTGTCTGGTTTTCTGTAATTATCCTCGCAGATCACCATAAAGCCACTCTACAGGTCACCCTGTGCGACAGGTTCTTTCTGAAAATCTCTTATGAAGGTGCGTAAGGTACAATCTCTGGATTTAGTGATGCTAGATGAATGCAGAATGAATGCACGCCTTAAGAGGATCAGTCCTTATGTCGACATCCGAAAATTGGCTTTAAAACATCTTCGGGTATCAACGTTGAAGTAATTATCTGAGTCATACACTATGATTATGACATGCAAGCAATGCCAGTAGGGAAAAGCTTGAGCTACTTAAAAAGCTACAGTTTTCTTTTTGGATCTCAAACAATGACATTATGAGGACAGGTTTCTGAGGACATATGCAAGTTTGGTTGGAGGAGTTAAATTTGCTGTTTCTGGGAAAAGAGCAGAAATTTGGTATAGTTTGCTCTAGGGATGTGCATCTCCATAACCGAGGCTGATGCGATTTGCATCTCGATACAGAGCCAACGATACAATAGGATAACGAGATGCATATGAACTACTGATGCGATGCAATATGACACCCCATTTTTGTAAAAAGATGATGAGTAACAAGATAAAATAAACCCTGATGTTCTTTTCCTGTTCTGTCTACAAGAAGTTACAGCTCTACCTCTGCCATGTTAATCTGTATTCTACATGACTCTCAGGACACGCCTCGATCGGCGTAGTGTAGCGGTACATCATATTCACGTAGCAGCAGCGGTGCTGAGAGAACGCGCCCGAGAAACTGTATTTTGGCTTTGAGAAATTGTCACTTTCTAAATAATGAAAGTATAGAACATCTACTTATAATAATATAAATATAAATTGTTAAAAACGAAAAAATTATGTTAAAAACAATATCAGGGAAGGGGATTCCTAGCTTACATATGCAATATTAACACGTCTTTGCCTGATACGGGAATTTCCAGCGTCGTTTCCAGCGTCTTTATTAGCGTCACACTGTGACACTTTCACAGGATGAAAAATTGCCCGACTCATGACAGCTGCCCAGATGTGAACCTTTTCAATTATTCCGGAGTTAACCAACCATGGCGACAAACAAAAAAACAGGCTGAGGGCACAAGAAAAAGCGGGAAAAAAAAGAGAGAAAGCGAGAGAGAGACTCTGTTTGTCCTTTCTCAATCTCGTCTAGCTAAATAAATGCTGTCAAAACCTGTTTCTTCAGGAGAACAGCTGTGGATCGTGGAGAGCGTCCTCATCCGAAGAGATTTAATCAAGGCTCCAAAATCTCGTAAATTCCCACTGCCGAAAAAACATCCTCGGAGAAGGGATGGGGACTGCGTAAAAGAATAAAGATGGCAGGGAAATGCCGGTGTAGCTAATGATTATTCACTCAATTACAAAACACCAGTCAACAGCTGCAGGCGAGATAATGAGAAACAAAAAGAGCATTAAAAGCACCGGCTCTGTTCTGGGGTCTCTTGCAATTTCTTTCATTCTCCCCTCCTCTGTATCGCTAATGCTTGGGATGCAAATGAGGTTTCCCAGGAGCCCGGGCCACATCGTCCCATCCAGTCGCACCAATTACCGAGCCACGTGAGTAAGAGAAAACGTGAGCGGGGTTAAATTGGCCGACTTCGCGGGTTGCATTGTGTTTATCTTAGTTCAGCCAGGGCTCCTGTTTTCCTGCTGCCACTTTGCTCTTTCGACAACTGCGCTGATGTGCGCTGCCATTTTCGCTCAGCATTGATGTAATTGCTGTAATTATTAGTATTTTCCGTGCACCGTGATGAATAATTCTTGAACAGTATCTGAACAGACAGAAGTACATGTGTGGGAGTCTTAGACAGTACACTTAGACTCCAATTTTCCCATTTAATTGAATCTGAACTTAAAAAATAAAAAAGTAAAATAAGAATATAATGGTTAGGTTAAGGCATAGGACCTTCAAATCCCAACTATACCAAGCGGCCACTGCTGGGCCTTTAAGCAAAGCGCTTAACCCTCAACTGCTCAGTTGTAAGTTCTCGTGTAAGGTCATGAGTTCAAATCGCAGCACCACCAAGCTGCCACTTATAAGTCACTCTGGATAAGGACGTCTACCATATGTCATAAATCCATGACAAAAAAAAAATAAGACTGTTTAAGTCATTGGACTTTTGATCAGAAGGTTTTGAGTTCAATTCTCTGCCAAGCTGCAGCTCCTGGGCTCTTGAGCCAAACAGTTACCTCGACTGCTCAGCTTTATGAATGAGATAATTGCACGTCATGCACTTGGTGCAATACTGTGACATATAGACTTACAGTGGCCTAATTCTAACGTAGGTTACATATCTTTAATGTGAAACTGCTTAACCAATTGCGCTTCTCATTAGACTCAAAACAGTCATGAACTGCTTTTAGCGTCACATCATATTCTTTCTATTCCATTCCCCGTCTTGTTATTTATGTGTTACTCCACCATGTCTCATTCTTGATTAGTTTGTCTTTTTACACCTCGCTCTTTCTTTTTTTTTTCAGAATTAAGCCTCATCATACATTATTACTGTTAAGTACAAGTCTTACTCCTCTTTCTAATGTTATATTGTCAAGTGAAGAATGATGGCAAAACTGCACCACTAACATCAATATAGAGTGAGTTTTTTTTTGTTGGACAAAACACTACCTGGCTTTTTTCCCAGAATCTCTTTGTTCTTGTGCAGACAGACGTCCAAGTGAATTTCCTACAGTCTGAGCTACTTGTGTGGGTCTTATATTATAAAAGATATATACTGTAGATAGATAGATAGATAGATAGATAGATAGATAGATAGATAGATAGATAGATAGATAGATAGATAGATAGAGATAATGATAAGATAGATAGATAGATAGATAGATAGATAGATAGATAGATAGATAGATAGATAGATAGAGATACATGCATATAGATAGATAGATAGATAGATAGATAGATAGATAGATAGATAGATAGATAGATAGATAGATAGATAGATAGATAGTCAGATAGATAGATAGATAGATAGATAGATAGATAGATAGATAGATAGAGAGATAGAGATACATGCATATAGATAGATAGATAGATAGATAGATAGATAGATAGATAGATAGATAGATAGATAGATAGATAGATAGAGATACATGCATATAGATAGATAGATAGATAGATAGATAGATAGATAGATAGATAGAGAGATAGAGAGATAGATAGATAGATAGATAGATAGATAGATAGATAGAGATACATGCATATAGATAGATAGATAGATAGATAGATAGATAGATAGATAGATAGATAGATACATGCATATAGATAGATAGATAGATAGATAGATAGATAGATAGATAGATAGATAGATAGATAGATAGATAGATAGATAGATAGATAGATAGATAGATAGATAGATAGATAGATAGATAGATAGATAGATAGATAGATAGATAGATAGATAGATAGATAGATAGATAGATAATAGATAGATAGATAGATAGATAGATAGATAGATAGAGATACATGCATATAGATAGATAGATAGATAGATAGATAGATAGATAGATAGATAGATAGAGAGATAGAGAGATAGATAGATAGATAGATAGATAGATAGATAGATAGAGATACATGCATATAGATAGATAGATAGATAGATAGATAGATAGATAGATAGATAGATAGATAGATAGATAGATAGATAGATAGATAGATAGATAGATAGATAGATAGATAGATAGATAGATAGATAGATAGATAGATAGATAGATAGATAGATACATGCATATAGATAGATAGATAGATAGATAGATAGATAGATAGATAGATAGATAGATAGATAGATAGATAGATAGATAGATAGATATGATAGATATAAATAGATAGATAGATAGATAGATAGATAGATAGATAGATAGATAGATAGATAGATAGATAGATAGATAGATAGATAGATAGATAGATAGATAGATAGATAGATAGATAGATAGATAGATAGATAGATAGATAGATAGATATTGATACATGCATATAAATAAATAGATAGATAGATAGATAGATAGATAGATAGATAGATAGATAGATAGATAGATAGATAGATAGATAGATAGATAGAAACACACCTTGGTCTACAATGATGCGTGGGACCTCCTTCTCAGCAGGAGAGCTGCAAGTAATGCGATTTCCTTCCACAAGCCCATCCATCTCAGCCAGGTCTTCAAATGTGCAGTTCACACCAGCGGAGAGCTCAGGAACATTGTGGGCTTCCAGGACGAGCTGAACGAGAAGAAAAACAGAGTCAGCAAAAAACCATCTGGAGCAAGTTGAAGCTTTAGTCATATCGTTCATACTGTATATAACACCTTTATGTTTAATGGTTCCATCAAAGTACTTCCCAAAGCAGAGCAGCATGAATGTGTCGGTTTTTTTTGTCAAAAAAAAAAAAAAAAAAAAGGTTTAACTTTCAGATGCATCTCATCCACCGAAATAAAAAAGAGAAAAAATGCACTATGTGGTTAGATAAATATCTGAGCATGACCATCTGGTCGTCATACAACCCAACCATCTGCAAGCCCACACTGACTTTAATGTGATCCTCTGGACCCAGGAGAGACAGACGGAGAGAAGAGAGAAAGTCGAGAAAAGATGGGTGATATAACTCCCTAGATTATTTCTGTTTGATTTGTTCACCGAGGGAAAAGATGCGCAGCCTAATACAAAAAGCAGCCAAACACAAAAATCAATAATAAGGACAAATCCAATCATGAGACAGTAACCCCCCCCCCACCCCCTCAATGCCCCTGTCTCTTTCAAAACACACAGACACATTCCTTATACCGTGTGACCTTTTCTCCTTAATATTTCAGCTATTATTTAAAAAATCCCCGTTTACCTCCATGCTCTTGCCCTTTCCTCTCTTTAATATTCTCTTATTTAATGCTCCTTATTGGCCATTTGCGAGCAGAAGCAATAGCCAAGACTCACACGGAGATCTCCTTACTCATGGTGTGGTTTGCCAGCCGAATGGTGGGCTTTTAGAGCCTGTCTAATCCACACTGGAGGAGTTCTGCTTAACAACGTGAACCTGATGAGTCCAACCACCCGTGGGACTCAGCTTCCGCTGATACAGCTGATGAGAGTCATGAGCTTCAGGAAGCAGATGCTGGCCAAAATTTTTCTAGATGGTTTGTGTAAAACGTATATTACTCTAAAGCAAGTAGATTATTCATGATATACACAGGAAAAGGCAAAGGAGCGTCTACATAATGCACGCTTTATCGTTGCAGCAAAAGAATTCGCAGCATAATGCTGATCAATCATTCAATGGCAGGTGTTGCTATTCTCCTGTAGTCCACTAGGAGGCAAAATAAACAGTAACATTTGACACAATGAGCAAAAGATGTAATGTTTTTATTGGCAAAACATTTTTTTATATTGTATATATAAATAGAGGGGTGAAGCTTTTACACAATTTCCTCATAATACATCAAAATAGGAAAAAAATTAGATCTAAAATTAAGATTTCACAACAATGTCTCAAATGTTTATACACAGCCAGAGCCATTCCTAGGCTTTTTTTGGCTCCTTAGGTGGATTTCTATTGTAAAATTACCACCGGTTCAAGCTTTCAGGAAAGCTATCGGAAAAGCACCTGAGAATGCACAATATGGAGAAACCTTGAGGCAGATGGACCACAACAGAAGAAGATCACCTGGGGGGTCAGGCAAGAACAGTGTGAAAGCAATCTTTGCTCTTTGCTTCACTTTTAGATGTAAGATTGTGTAGAACATTGACGTATCCGGTATCTTCTTTCTAGAATGGTGTTTATTAAAAACAAACATAAAGAACTGGAAATATTTTTCATGTCGCTCCAACCTTAACATGTTTCAACTAAAAGTTCCATATGATGATGTCTAAAAACAATATAAGCAATAATAACGAGCAATACTGAACTAAACATTACATTTAATTATGAAATTGCATCTATACAAAATGGATAAACAATAGATAATTAAATAAACTTCTCTGATTGGTTTTAACAAACAGGAACCTGAGGCTCAGTGGTGTAACGAGAATGGAAATGTTTTGAGGTAGAGATGGCAAAAGTAAACACATCCTTCAATGTAGTAGAAGTACAGAAACTCGTTTTGAAATTCTCTGGTAAAAGTTAATGTTCTGACTACACTTTTTCACTCAAGTTGAAGTAAAGAAGTTTGGGCTCTGACACGTACTTAAATAAAAAGTAGCCATTACTACTACCTGTTTTAGTGTCACGCTGGTAACTGGACCTCACATCATATTAATATATTAATACAAAATAATTTAAAATTGTGTATCTAATGAATGTATTCAGGCTGAAAATACACCATGTAGAACACAAGCAGAGAAAAGATGATGATGATCATGTGATCAGGAACGTCTCTGACTCCCTCTGTCTCATCCACGTAAACCCCAGACTTCTTGTTGCCTTTCTGCCTGCTCGTTGTTCGCTTCGTAAACTAGACTACCTGTGGTGTGTGAGAGACAGGAAATGATGCACCAGTGGTAGGTTTAAAAAGCAGCGCAATAACAAGAAATATGTTGATGGGCTGAAAACGGCACAACGAGAAAATAAAATGTTGATCAAGCCGCCAAATAGATTAAAACTAAAGGTACGAGCCTGTTTTGAAAATGTAAGAAGTAGAAAGTACAGATATTCGTGTAAAATATTTAATGAATAAAAGTTGAAAGTTGAAGTAAAAAAATGATACCAGAAAAAATCTAAAATTTGTACTTCATTACTTCACATCTCTGGTTTGAGGTGTCAGGAAAACTAAGTAACTCAGCTACAACGTGGTGAGCAGAAAAGCATCTCAGAATGCACGATAACAGGAGAAGATCACCTGGGGTCAGGCAAGAACAGGATTCCGAGGCTACAGTGTTCACAGGATCAGCAAAAGTCTTAGGGGGAAAAAGTGGTCTGTGTTAAGAAGATGCATATCAAGTGAATGTTTATAGGAACAAGAAACGAATGAGCATTGGATGCTGAGAACGTTCCGGGTGGAAAGCCGAACTGTAAAGAAGCCTACTAGAGGTGAAGCAGGTCGACTCTAAATATCCATATTGATGGAAGGCAATGGGTCTGTGACGCTGCCTGGTCTATCTCTGCTCCTCAGGCGTGAGATGGGGCTGTAACAGCTCTTGCTCAGCAGAACGGCTGACCTATGCTGTTTTTATATTGCTGTTTAATGAGAAGGAGGACACGGACAAGCAAGATACCCCCCTCCTCCTTCAGGTTCTCCGGATGCAAAAGCCGATGCCGGGATTTTAATCTCTCTCTCTCTTTCTCTTTCTTTTTTTTTTCTCTTTCAGAGAGCCAAGCTGAGAATTTCTTCAATTACTTTTAGAGCAGGTGAACTCAGAAGCCCCGGCCGGGATGAATATGAAAATCTACCACACACGGCATAAACAAAAAAAGCCTTGGTGCGATCCGTCGAGGAGCGGCGACTCTTTTGCTCCCTGATTGCCTTCGCGTCCGAGTGGAAAGGCGCCGGCGAAAGAAATTGATAAATCGTCACACGGAAAGCGGTTACTTAAAATGGAAATATATTGCTGCGATGGCAGAAAGGGGTTTAAATACAAAATGGGTGGAAGTCGCAGTTCTTTGCCCTCGGGGACAAAGCAAACAGAGTGGTTTCTCCTTGTCCGTTTGGTGGCAGCCTTTTTTTTTTTAAAGTCGCCGTATTCAATATATATTAAAATGAAACTCGGGAAAGGTTAGCCAGGGCTCGGAGCAGGGACGATGTATATTTTCTGCAAATAACCACATTTGTACCAGGGATGACATTTATATTACTGTAGAGTTTAAATATACAGTGGTGAGCAAAAGAAGGGCAAGCGGAAAAAAAAAGGAGTGCGAAAAAGAGAGAGAGAGACCTCGATTAGAATAAAATAGTTCTCCCAGGGGTACAGCAGCATGCAGAAAACCCTTTTTATATTTATTGCAATTCATATAATTGATTTTGATCAAATTCAATGCTTCACTGGCTGTAATGCAGAAATCTCTACAGCTGTGTAGGATGTCTTTACATTTTCCCTTCACTTGAATTATGAGATCTAAACCTGTTCCGGCATGAAGATGCCCCCCCGTGCACAAAGCCAGCTCCATGAAGATAGGCTTTACGCGCGTTGGGGTTAAAGATCTTCTGCTATAGAGCTTTAAACCCTATTGAACATAATGAACTGAAACCCTGACTGCACCCCAGGCCTCCACACCTCACCTACATTAGAACCTGACTTTGTGTCTGATTGAGCATTGATCTGCAAAAGCATACTCCAAAATCTAGAGGAACATCTTCCCAGAAGAGTGGAGATTACTCTAACAGGAAATGTGGAACGGGATGTTCTGAAAGCACATACCAATTTTATGGTCAGGTGTCCACACACTTTTTTTTTTATAATGTATACATAATTTCAGTTCCTATTAATGTTAGACGTAATCCGATCCAAATTTGCTTTATGCCCGAAGCCAGATTCATATCAGTATTTGTTTTAATACCGACTATATTTTTTTTGCAGGTGTTTGCAATAGTGTGGATCAGCTATTCCTGAATCTGCTCCAATTCAGGATGTATTCAATTGAAAAATTTACCACAACCTTGAGCAAAAATCTCCACAAAATCTAGCAGAACATCTTCCCAAAAGAATGGAGGTTACTATAAAAGATAATGAGGATTAAATGTGAACTAAATTCAGATTACTACAAGCTTCAATTCAGATTTCAGCTTTGACTCGACGTTCCTGACTCTGCTCTCCTCACAATCAATTTAGCATCATGGAAAACCTTGTTGATGGATTGACAAATATCATTTTTTAAAAATGACGATACTGCATGTTTTGCGAGTGTGCATGCTAAGAGGCATGGCCAGTGTGTCAGTTCCGAAGATGCTACCGCTGTTTTTTCAATTTCGCTGAAGTTAGCTCTGTGCGTTATCCACATCCTGAAAAATTCATTTCATTATAAAAAAAAACCCAACAAAACTCTGTTTTCTTTCTACGACAAAGCAAATTCCAGCCTCGGTATCCACAACTCCCAGAAGACTCTGCAAATGGAGTGGGCTTTAATCTCTTCAAACAAATATCTAATAACGAAAAAGGTCGAGAAGCACCCGGCATTCACGAGACAGCTTCTACCTTTGTGTCTTCTCAATTTAAAAAAGAAAAGGTAATCAATCAATCGGATTTGATTTGCACAGCTCATACCGCAGGTAATCCACCCGACCTAGCGAACTGTGAAATGCTGCCAAGGATACAGGTGGAGGACCAGGGCTATGGGAAAAGATCCATATCGAATCTATATGGCTGCCTTGATGAGCCTTTAATATGATTTCATTCTCATTGGAGAACGAAGCAGCTGGGAACTGATATATCAAATCATGTGGGAATCTTTTCATCATAGTGACATCCAGGGACAGATCTGTCAGGTTTGCTTTTTCGTTTCGCTAAGAAAACTTAATTAATGGTATTGACAGGACTGAACTTAACCGTTGTGTTTCAATAGATGGCTCTTTTTACATGTTTTTAGTCAGAGTTTATTAAAATTAGGTATATTTGTTTTATACATAATGATAGGAACCGATCCCAATCAATTTAATCAACAATAGATGTATCGGACTGGATTTGATCTCTGAAGTCAAATCAAATGTCTGTTTTTTTCTTCAAACATTTTATTCAAATTTTAATGATTTTTTATTCATTTACAATTTGGTTTGCTTTGTTTTCACACTGCACACGTTGAACCTAATCACCCCAATCAACAATACCAACTAGATTAACATGACTACAAGTCTGAACTTAATTGTCATCATCAGAACTAAACCCAATCAACACAATCAACAATATAATTTAGTCTACAGGACTGGACTTAACCCTTGAGCTCAAATTAAAGGTTTCATTTTTTGATTTTTTCATCCAAATTCTACATTGTTGGTTTGTTGAAAAACTTGTATGGATTGTTTTTTTACACTACACATAATGATACGAACCAAAATCCTATTAACTTACACAAAAATATAGTTTTTTTTACCACACATTTTAGTCCAAATCAACAACAAAACTTTGTGGTGGTTTGTTTCGACACTATACATCATGATAAGAACCGAACCCAAACAACCCAATCAATATGTCTACAGGACTGAACCTAATCTTTGAAGTCAAGTCAAAGGCTTATTTTATAGATTTCCATTCAAATTTCACAAATTTTATTTTTTGTGCAGATTGGGGTTTGTTTTTTTAACTCTACACATAATACACGGAATCCAATCAACTTACTCAAAAATATAGTTTTTTTCCCCCTCACATTTTAGTCCAAATCACTGCAATTTGTTTCTTCAGAATTTGAAAATTCTACAATTTGTATTTAGTTTGCACTTAGATCAGGTTTATATCCCCTCTGTACATAATGATAGGAACCGAACCCCTAATCAACAATGTCAACAATATCAACATGGCTACACAACTAGATTACATATCTGAAGTCAAATCAAAGTGTTTTTTCCGCACCTTTTCGTCCAAATAATTGCGAAATTTGCCATTTTTATTTCTTTCGCTATTTTGTTTGATTTGTTTTCACACTTCACATAAAAGGAACCAAACCCACTCAACCCAATCAACAATATTAACAATATCAGTGTGGCTAGAGGACTGGATTGAATCCTTTAAGTCAATCTTAAGCGTTCTTTCATCTATTGTTTGTCATAAAACTTTAAATCTTTCCAAATTCAATTTATCCATTAACTAAAACAAATGTGAGTGAGTATAGCCTTAGTCTTTAGACCCAGTACTTTCTCCCCCCCAAAAATCAACCAGTCCAAGCAAGATAGTTTCAATCATTTCCAGCCTGAAAACAATTCAACCCAGATGATGTGCCATGTCATGCATTTTCTAGAAACTTCTCAGTCAAGATAAAACAGAAATACATTGTGAAAATATTCTAGAAAATTGAGCTAAAATAAATGCTAGATGTGATGCGAAATAAATAAATGAAGCTTCATACTGTATTCCTTTAATTTTCCAATTATTTATTTTATAACTTTGTGCTCTTTATTATCTTTCATTATTATTATTATTCATTTAAATTATACATTTATGGCATTTGGCAGATGCCCCTTATCCAGAGCGACTTACAACTGAGCAGTTGAGGGTTAAGGGCCTTGCTCAAGGGCCCAGCAATGGCAGCTTGTGGTAGGTGATACTGTAGATTAGAGGTTAAGGCATTGCACTTTGTATCATGAAGTCATGAGTTTAAATCTCAGCCACTCCTCTGCCTATGAGATGAATGAGTAAAAGCATCTGCCAAATACCATAAATGTAAATGTAAGCTAAGTGGTGCTGGTTGAACCTCTTCTTGATTTGAACTTCTGACCTTCTGATCCAGAGTCAAATGCTAAACCCTCACCAATAAAAGTTTTATGAGTAGGATTTCATATATTTTTTTCATGGCCCATATTTAGCTAAAAACATAATTTTTTTTGGTTTGTTTCAATTATGTGAGAAACGAAAACCGCAACAACAAAGCGAGTTGGCGAATGGACGCATCTTGGACCTGTTTTCTAATAAGACAGCTTTGCATAATTGATGCATCAGGTAGAAAAATGAGCGACTCATCCTTGCCGATGTTAGCTTTCCACATTCAAATTTGGCTCATAATCAAAGTTAGGCCTGTTTGCATTTTTTAGACCAAGAAACAGCTTGTTTGTACTGGGCTCCATCCAGTTTGCTTCTCTCTCTCTCTCTTTCTCTCTCTCTCTCTCTCCTTCTCTCTTGCTCAGGGTCGTGAATAATTTATCCAAAGTAAGTTTCAGCTTGTGCACCAGCGTACACAGCAGCGTAAACACTGAGTGGTGTTTTTCTCATGGTTTAAATAAGACTGTCGAGGTTTGTGTTACCTCATTAAGAAGGATTGTGTGTGTGTGTGTATTTGTTTGCGAGCGAGATGTGAATGAGTCAGCACTCATGAACTCACCGTGACACTGTACTGGGACACGGAGATGTTACTGGGGTGAACGCTGAGCCTGACGCACTGCCTGATGTCCGAGGTGAAGCGACGTGGTTCGGATGATCTCTCACACTTCTCCTTTCTGGTGCACCTGTGAGTCAAAGAAAAAAACAACAACACAGAAATTAGGTATTATTTTGATCGTTTTAGTTTTAGGAACAATATGAGACTAAACTATGGATCGGTATGAGGTTTAATCCCATTCTGATCTGTTTTATTCTTCTCTTATTTTGGTGTCTAGTCGGGTACTGATGTAGGGGAAGTGAGGAGGCCTGGAGTGGATTTCATCATGTTCAATAGGGTTGAAATTAGAGATCCATAGCAGGAGATCTTCCACTCCAACCCATGTAAAAGACATCTTCATGAAGATTGATTTGTGCACAGGGGCATCGTCATGCTGGAACCGGATTGGGTGATTTCCTACTATTACATAATACGCTTCACCCAAATGAGAATGGGTTCCTCTTTTGAGTCTGGTTCCTCTCAAGGTTTCTTCCTCATAACATCTAAGGGAGTTTTTCTTCGCCACGGCTGCTCATCAGGGATAAATACACACCATTCACCTTCACTGCTAATTTCTGTAAAGCTGCTTTGAGACAATGTCTGTTGTGAAAAGCTCTATAGAAATAAACTTGACTTGACTTGACATCCAAAGACATCCTGTAGAATTGTGTGCCTTTGAATTGTTGTGACCGTTTAGGAAAAGACCGCACATGGCTGGAAAAATCAGGTGTCCCAACACTTTTGTTCATATAGTTCACACATATAATTTAAAATATCTATAAGAGGTTTATTCTGAAATCTGCAAAAAATGAACCGTAAAAAAAAAATAATAATAAAATACAGACACCAGTGCAGAAGGAAAATCCCGAACAGATCTGCAGTGCTTAGAGTTCTGTACAGAGTGTCGAGACGAAGGAGAAATTCTTCCCTTCTTCTCAAATCCCTCACACCATCCTGCCTGCCACTCAAGACTCTGCCCGCTTAATCCTCATTGACTTCTACAAACTTTCGTAGCAATTAAGTCCAAATCAGTGTAGCGCAGGGCTGCATGCTGAGGAGAGAGAGAAAGCCGTTTTAAAACCGCGGCTGTTTGGAAAAAGCTCCTCAGTCAAAGCTTTTCATGTTGTAGAAAGAGATGATAAAAAAAAAAGAAGAACTAGAAAGAGGTAAAGAGGTAGAAAGAGAGAGCGTGTGTGTTAGATGTGTGTATTGTAAAGTTAAGCAGCCTGGCGCAAAAGAACACCGCAGGCAGGAATAGAAAGGAGCGAAGTAATCTACTCACAATGAAAGCGAAGGGATGGAGGAGATTTAAAAGGCAACAATCGTTCCTCGTTCTCTCAGCCTTCGTTCTAAGCAGGTCTGAAAGGTTTTTTTCTTTTTTCTTTTTTAATCAGAACGCCTCCCTTTGTAGCGCCAATCACTCAGTTTGTTTCCTGTTCTATGGACGATTCAATAAACCACCCAGGTACAAAGCGTTCATGCCCCCCCCAGTAACAAAAATACTGTAATAATAACGGCTAAATCTCAGCGTAAAGTTTACAAAAAGAAACGGAATATTATTACAGGGACGTGTGTGGAAATTTAAATACGTTTGTTTTTTTTTTCTGTGTTTGTGCAAGGAATACTGAACCTGACTGCATGTGAAAAAACATTTCAAAAATCCACATGACCATCACAAGCTCAGAAGTGTTAACATTTTAAACATAAAACATTTTAAAAGTAAAAAAAACTAAAAGAAAAAACGAGGGTCACGTCTTTTGAAAGCTGTTAAACCGAAACCGTTCACACGTTAAAATCAACAACAACAACAAAAAAAAAGTCCACACAAATCAGTGAATTATGTTCGGGATCATGTGGAAAATGTAAAAAAAACAAAGTAAATAACGTGACCTTCAGATAACTGTTAAAATATCAACATGTAAAAATTTTCGTTAAAAACAAACAAAACAAAAAAAAATGAATAAAAATGTAAAATTATGAGGCACAAGCATTTTGTAGCCAGTTCCAGTGTGTATCAGTGTAAAAATGATGTATAACAGTGTGATATATATGTGTATTTGGTGGCGTCAGATAAAACCATTTCCTCTGCCACAAATGCAGTACTCTTGATCACCTATAGGGGGTGCCAAGCGTGTTGGATCTGAGCTTTACTGTTGTACTGTTGCAGTGGAATTAAGTTACAGCAGGTGTGTGTGTGTGTGTGTGTGTGTGTGTGTGTGTGTGTGTGTGTGTGTGCGTGTGCGTGTGTGTGTGTGTGTGTGTGTGTGATGTCTCAGTAAGGGGCGGGGTTAAGAGTGCTTTTTATTTAACAGTGCTGCTTTTACAGATAATAAACAAGTGTCAGGGCAATACCCAGAGAGTCGTGTAAAAACGTGTTTATGATCCGTCTCACAGCATAACACACCTGTGATATACACACGCACAGCACGCGCATCAGGAGAACAAAGTGTGTGTGTATATGGGTGTGTATTCTAATTGACTAGCACTATATATATATATATATATATATATATGGTCCATTACTTCTATGACTGGTTCGATGAAAGAGTATCCAGTTTCAGAGATTTATAATAATATATGTAAAGCTGTAACTTTTAAGGATTTGGGGATTTCAAGAGCAAGAATAGGATGTCACATTAAATGTAGCTATAAAAGGATAAAAATACACTATTTGGTATAAGAGGAATAAAACACTTTGAGCCATGTGGTTGTTAGAGATTAAAAAGCTTTTTTTCACTGTTGTGACAGGAAATCAGGGATTCGCTTCCCCTAACAGCATCCTGGTGGTGGTGTTTCTTCGCTTGGTGTACAGGATGTGGTGAAACGCTTCGGATTGCGGTTCTGACATCACGTGTAGTATTCCTGTGTAGGGATTTTACTCCAGCCTTCTTCTCCCGATCACTCGGATCGTGGCTCTGTGGTCGGGGGGATAATCCGGAAAGCGTTTGATCTGAACGTGACAGTTTCTCCGACAGTTGACAGGCTCGGGATAGTTTTACAACACACACACTTACACACACACACACACTCGCTCTAATAAGATGTTATTATCTGATAACACAGTCCATCTGGTCCATATGAGAAGGACAGAGTGCAGGCTGGCAGACGGAGCAGAAGTGAGTCACGCGTTCACTTCGACACAGATGTATATTATCGTCATCCGAATTGGTTCAAACGATTCATCTATTAGTGCTGCGCTGACATCGGGTTTGATCTCATACCCAGGTGCATACGAAATACACTCATCTACTCACTTTACTTTGTATAGATGTAAAACATGATGACAGACCTGAAGCTGGTTCTGTAGACGCATCGCTCGCTATTATCTACAAATGTGGTCAAGACGGCAAAAACAGGGCTAATGCAGGGGTCGGTGTTTTACAGAGGGATTTCACAGTAGGGGGCTTTTCTCGATAGACAAACCAGTTGATACAAACACACACTGGACACTTAGAAGTTTTTTGTCCTGCAGGTGCCAGAATTTCAGAGATTTACAGAGATTGCGGAAAGCAATATCTGTGAGGTTTTGTCATGTTCAGAGGAGGGACATGAAGTATATCAGTAGAAGAATGCAGAGGATGGAGCTGCCATGAAGGAGGAAAAGAGGAAGACCAAGGAGGAGGTTTATGGGCGTGGTGAGAGAAGACATGCAGGTAGTTGTTTTAAAAGCGGCAGATGTAGAAGATGGGGTTATATGGAGATGAATGTTCTGCTGTGGAGACCCAATTAAGGAAGCAGCCCAAGAAGAAAAAAAAAAAATAAGAAGATAATCCATAAGCAGCCCAACTAATCGATTATTATTTTACTGGTAAGTCGTTTCAACCCTAATCTATATATACTGTATATAAACAGATGGTCCCCGAGTTACGATGGTTTGACGATGAGGACAGCAATATGACAAAATTGTCTGAACGTATTAGGTTTCGTGCCGCAGGCAAAGTAGCAGCGTAGGCTCTGCCCTCTACTGGCGAATCAGAGATCATCTCTAACACATGTCAACTAATACATAATACATATCATTCTATATGCATAAATATACAAATAATGTTGTGGAACTTTGAGCAAAAAAATCTGTGAAAGAAACAAAAAAGGAATTTGTCATGTCTCCCTGTTCTTCGTTTTAATGGTGGTGATATTGAAAGGACGTTAACATTTAGCACCAAAGCTACAGCTATTAATTTGCCAGTGCAAACTGAGAGAAGAGCCTCTGAGATCTCATGATATTCAGGATAATGTTTACTGTGATACCGAGACGATATTGTTTTGTCTAGAGATGGTTGAAAGGGCAATGCTAAGAGATGGCAGTCTTTTTTTTTTTTTAATCAAGAGCGTTTACTGAAAAGTAAAAGAAAAAAAAAGACATTTCAAGGTATAAAGACTGGTTCTGTGGTACACTTAAAAGAGCCTGTTTAAGTATTTACTACCCAATAGTTTTCTTCAGATTCACCTCAGCTGCATATTAAAAAAACTTTCCCTTGGCAAAGTGTGATATTCTTACGAGATCAGAGCAGAGTAGCGCAGCAAGACGTGTTTTGAGAAATGGAAAGGAGACAGAAAGTCCCTCTGCACCAGCCGCAAGGGACACGAGAGGCTTTTGAAATGCAACGGCCTATTCAGGCACCGAGCCGCCATGGGAGATTAGAGGGGAAAAAAGAGAGAGGGAGTGAATAAAAACATTAAGATGGAACATATATACGTAGCAATACAGACAATCCACACCTGAACCTAAGATGAGCTTTTTGAATATAAGATTCCACATTCATCCCTAAATAACCTCCACTCTTCTGGGAAGATGCTCCACTAGATTTTGCAGTTTGGGACGTACAGTCAAATCTGAATAAAAGCTTGAAGCAGTCGCTTGATTTTTTAAAACCTTAACCAAACTTTCATCTTTGAAAATAAGCTTCTCTCATCTACCAGTTTTGTTAAATGTACATTACAACACTGTGAAATTCCTTCTTTTCATTTCCCAGCAATTGTAAGAATCTGGAGTCAGAGTGCAGGATTAGCCATGATAGCAAGCCCCTGTGACACAAAAGGTTAAGGGCCTTGTTTAAGGGCCCAAGAGTGGCAGCTTGGCAATACCCGGGCTTGAACCCCAGACCTTCCTTGCAGCAACCAAAAGCCTTAAACACTGAGCTCTAATTTCCCAATTATATGGATACAATAATACTAATGATTACTGTATTCATGGTACCTGGTGGAAATATCCCTGACTGCAGTTTATGAATGATCAATTATCACCACTACTGTGAATCAGCTACGATAATGACATGTCCCTGTTTGGTATTCTTAGTAACCTGACATTAATACTGTATTTATAGTCTGCTGTGCTTGGAAACAGAGATAAGTTTAAAATTTGAGATTTATTACAGTGTCACACTGTGACTGGAAAATATATATTTTATAATGATAATAATCTTTCATTGCTGGATGTAAAGATCCAGCAAAAGATTGGAGTCATGACAGACCCCCTCAGACCCCCACCCCCCACGCCTTTACACTGAACTTCTTTGTCAGTCCAGTGACATCAATTAACCTAAAAAAAGACCACATCATGATTGACATTCCTATATTCTCAGGATACAGATATATATATATAAATATAAAATATTCAGCAAAGCATAGCAAAAAAAAAGACAAAGTGAGATAAAGCGAGGGTTTAAATTTAGACTCGCTCCTGAGTCAGAAATCTGACAGCCTTGTGTGAGAGAACAGGAGGACAAGCCGGCCATCATCATTAAGCCGGGAGAAGATACAAGTTAGAAAAAGAGGACAAAGAGAAAAGAAAGTGTCAAGATTCAGTGTATGTGTGTGAGATAGAGAGGCAGAAAGTGAGAGAGGTAGAACAGTGGGAAAGTCATTACCCAGCCCAGTGACTTTGACCTGATTCTCCCCTGCCTGGTGGGGTTCACCCTCAGGGCCGCTGCTCTCCATGCTACCACTAACTGCAACCGGGCGGAAAATTAGTGAGGGCTTTCCCAAGAATAACAAATAAAAACACCCTTACACACACACACACACACATACATACATACTATATATATATATATATATATATATATACACACACACACATACATACCCAAGATTAATGTGATGCAATTACCTGCAAAACTGCTTTGAACCTGCTGACACCCATACATGCAGGAATTTAATCAAAAACTGGCAAAAACCTGGAAACCACAACTCGGAAATACAATATATACCTTAGATAAGGCTTTCTAATGAATCTAATAAAAAGCCTATCCCTAGAATGCTGGGCGCTGTGACTGGAAAGCAGCCTGGATTTGATTCCAGACCCTCAATTAGCTTCATAGATCCAAATACTGGTGTATTTTTTTGAATAACAAACTCACACAGACCCAGAAAGAGCACACAAATAGCAACCCAAGCTCAGGATCAAGTCAAGAACTTGATCGCTATTCAGAGCCAACAAGAAGAACAATACAGAGCTCCCTAAGGTCTTGTTGCAACCGAGAACCCTGGATCTGGAGCATGTATCGAAGGGGTAAATCCTGAACAATACTCAGTAAGGCAGGCTGATAATGTTCTGGGTTGTTCTAAAAACCCCCCGACACCCAATTTTATCCTGACACCTTTGCCATTTAGCGGAAAAAAACAGGAACGCAATTTCAGAAGCTGTCATCTCCACCTCAGACAAGTTGCCTCATCTCAGTTTCACATCCATGTTGCCATCCCAGTGCCCTCCTCCTTCACTGTGCCTGGGGACATGGTATATATTAAACGGTTTATCTGCCTCTTCCAACACCGTCTCCCCTGTAGATGTGATCAAAGACCCGACATATTAAAGCCCACATCTGTCAGCAGGGCTGCCTGCCGGCCCATGCGCTTCGCCCGGAGGTGCATATATTACTGTGTTTTCAAATGATCTCGAGTGATATGCCATGTAGATGAAGCGATTGCCACAGGACTTAATAGAGATTTTAGGGGCAAAAAAACCCAGAGCTGGTGCAGAGGTGGGAGCTTGCTGATCTGGCTCCAAATCGAAAAAGTTTCATGAGTTGGAAAAAAGAAAATCAGCTCAGTGGGCTGCTATGAGTCAGCACTGCCAGCTACAAGAAAATCTGTACGTAGTCCTTTGAGTTATGTGAGTTCCGTAATGCATGTGAGTTACTTGAGATTGGTAAGGTATGTGAGTTTGATAATGCACAGGAGTTATTTGAGTTAGGTAATGCACGTATGTGAGTTATTTGAGTTAGGTAAGGTAATGTGCTCGAGTACATCTGATCAAATGCACATTATCAACTTGTGCTTGAACAGCAGCTACGCTAATTCCTCTCCACTGCTTCTCTTTCTCTACCCATCCTGAGGCATCCTGAGGTTGCGCCAGCTTCAGTCATGTCCCACCTCATGTAGACTGTGGACCTTTAAAGAAGTAGATTCCTGCAAACATCCCGGACCATCTAGAGACGTACCAGCGTGATTTGGATTTCACTTCATGTACAGTTTGGACACTGGACCTTTTTAAAGGCTCCGGCATGGAGAAGCTGGTGTTGGATCTGTGATGATCTTAGATGTTGAACTATTTTATGAGTTGCTCAGTAGCTCCTGGTTCCATAACCTCAAATGACTGTATAAGACTGTAGAATGGACATCACTCATAATTTTACATTCTAGTGCTCATGTTAGTTCTCATTCTCAGGTGTTTTGTGTTGTTGTAAAGACTATAATCACACTCTTGATGTCACCCAACTGAGGATGGGTTCCCTTTTTGAGCCTGGTTTTTCTCAAGGTTTTCTCCTCATACCATCTAGGGGAGTTTTTCCTTGCCCCAGTTGCCATGGCTGCTCATCAGGGATAAATACACACCATTCACCTTAACTCTTAAATTCTGTAAAGCTGCTTTGAGACAATGTCTGTTGTGAAAAGTGCTGTAGAAATAAACTTGACTTGACTTGACTTGACTTGACTTAAATTACATGAGTTTGGTAACGTAGGAAATGTAAATGAGTTGGGTAAGGTATGTGGGTCAGATAATGTAATTAAGTTTGGCAAGGCATTTGAATTGAGTAGGTTATATGAGTTTGTTAAATTCTATGTGTTTGGTAAGGTATTTGAGTTATGTAAGTTATATGAGTTTGGTAAAGAATGTGTATTAGGAAAGGCCTTTGAGTTGTTAATGTATATAGGTTACTTCAGTTAGATGAAGTATGTGAGTTAAGTAAGATATTTGAGATATATGAGTTTCTTTATTGCATTTGTTGCCTTCAACGGCCTAACTGCTATTTAAAAAAGAGGATTGTATTTACACACATTTACAGCCAGTGAGAGACAAGTTTTACAATCATCCTTTCAGCCTTGTGCAATGACTCAGCTGTCTTCCAAACCGCACAAAGCCGTCTGGTAACCCAAGAGAGCATGACTTTCTAAAGTTAGCATGTTCCCCACCTGCCCTACCCGACTGAGCCGTGAGTCCTTGTAACCCTGAGACATCGATTACAGGACCGACAGGTCGCAGCGTGACGAAAGGGGGAAAAAAAAATCAATGTTCGGAAAAAGCTAAAATTAGAGAACTGGAAACTCAAAGATCAGCACATGATCTGCTAACAGTGTCCCCTGCGCCGAAATAAGGTGAATTACTGTTTCAAAGGCGCATTGTCAGCAGACATATCACTTCCCCGAGGTAGTATTATGAAAAGAATTGGCCTACTTTATGTGTCTGAGCGGCGTTTCTCCAGGTAAAATTGTGCTCGCCACCGGAGATGGGATTAAATTAAACCTTCTCAGGCTGGAACATGCCTGGGTTTTAGATCTCACCATGAGCTTCTGCCAAACCATATACCTCCTACAGTGAGCAGTTCCCTCAGTAAGTCACACTGCAATTGACCCTTACTGTTCAATATCAGCCCACATGGGGTGGCAAACTAACACTGTGTGAAATCTCCGGGACGTGTGTTTGTGGGACAGTCAAGCTTGGCTTTATCTGAAACTGTAGTTTTTGTGTTTGTGTTATGTAAAACGAGACCGAGGGTGTACAAGCGGAAACAATAACAGGTTCAATATATGTGTTACAGTAAAGAAAAAAGTCCATTATAAACTATTCTTTGATTGTAATAAAGTAATAATATTATTCCTATTATTGACATCATGTCTTGGTAGCGCTGTGGAAGTGAGGGAGCACTTATTTATTTATTTATTTATTTATTTATTTATTTATTTATTTATTTATTCATTCATTCACTCATTTATTTCTTCATTCACTAATTTATTTATTCATGTACTCACTCATTTATTTTTCCACTCAATTGGTTATTTAGTAATTCATTTATTCACCCACACACTATAATTCATTTATTCACTCCCTCCCTCCCTCCCTCCCTCCCTCCCTCACTCACTCACTCACTCACTCACTCACTCACTCACTCACTCACCCTATCATTCATTCATTCATGAATTAACTCACACAACCGCTCACTCAATCACTCATTCACTCCCACACACATTTATTTATCTATCTATCTATCTATCTATCTATCTATCTATCTATCTATCTATCTATCTATCTATCTATCTATCTATCTATCTATCTATCTATCTATCTATCTATCTATCTATCTATCTATCTATCTATCTATCTATCTATCTATCTTCTTCCATGTTTCTGCAACTTATTCTTTCCTATCTTTCTACAACATCAAATATTACTATAAATGGATAAAAAGCATGCTGTTTTCTTCTGCAGCAGATATAAACTGTAAGAGTTTGGTGAGTTGCTGCGGTGCACGTCAGATTCCTGTGAATTATAAAATTACTCCACAAACACCCATGTCTGGTCCAAACATCCTGGACTGAAAAGGTTTATAAAGCAAAAGAGAGTCGCATAAAAAAATACTTAAATAACGACTTCTCACTCATTTTCCCGCTTTGCTTTTTCACCATTCTTCACACTCTCCCTCGCTCTAAAGTGTCAGTCTAACCCGTCAACTTCATGCTCTATCAGTCTGCGACAGGTCACCCCTCTCCCTCCGTCTCTTTCTCTGTCTCTCCCTCCGTCTCTGGGGCCGGGTGACAGTGGTGTGACAGCGGTGGAAAGGCTGAGTCGCGTAGCGCTCGCTGCACCGCCACAGATCTCAGTGACAGCTACGAGAGAGGCTGCGACAGTCGCGAGAGAGGCTGCAGTTCCATCCTGACGCCCCCATCACTTTCAAAACATGTTCCTTTTCTTTTAAGAACCCCACCCACCCTCACCAACCATTCCCACCACCTCTCTCCCTCTTTCTCTCCATCTCCGTCTCTCTAGCCCTCCACCTGTCTCTCTCTTCCAAACACCTGCTCCAGCATGTGCTGGGAAAAGCGATTTAACGCCTAAATACGCCCAATCCAAGCCACTTAACTTTCCCATTAACCAAATATAGCTGCTAATTACGCGGAAATATGCTGAGTCGTGCCGTTTATTTCGAAACGTGTCAGATGCGGATCGCGAGCCTAGTTTCTTTCTATCGACACTCTGGAAGTGCTGATCGAGAAAACTCGCATGTGCAAATCAGCACACTGCTGCTGAAAGCGTAAAACAGCCTGTACTTGCCGAGCGCTCAAATAAATAAACATCACGCCTCAAACTCATTTAAATCCTCCATTCTGATTGGTCAGGAGTTCTGCAATCTAAAAGTGGATCTGCAAATCACAGCTCGTTCTAATATACTGGCGTTTCTATAGCAACAAGTCTTTTTTCTGCACAGATGTAATTTTTATTAATGAAAGGAGTCTCCAGTATTATTGACTCGTCACTTTCAGAGACCGCACCCTCCAAAAGAGGAATCTTTTCTTTTCTTCTCTTTTCTCTTTTTCATCTCCCTTTTCACTCAACACTTTTTCTTTGTTTCCTTTCTTTTTCCTCTCTTACTCCATTACTTTCTTTCCTATTGTCCTTCCTTTTTTCCTTCATCTCTTTTCTTTGCAATTCTTAATTCCTTCCTTACATCCATCCTTTCTTTCTTTTTTCTTTCTGCTTTATTCTAACTCTTTCTTTCTTTCTTTCTTTCTTTCTTTCTTTCTTTCTTTCTTTCTTTCTTTCTTTCTTTCTTTCTTTCTTTCTTTCTTTCTTTACAAACGTTCATGTGTTTCTTTTTCTTTCTGTCTTACTCCAATGCTCTCCTTTCCTTTCCTTTCATTTCCTTTTCTTTCCTTTCATTTTCTTCTTTTCTTTATTTTTTTCTCTAACATTTGGCTCTTCTTTCTTTCTTTCTTTCTTTCTTTCTTTCTTTCTTTCTTTCTTTCTTTCTTTCTTTCTTTCTTTCTTTCTTTCTTTTTTCCTTCCCCCCTTCCTTCTATTCTTCCTTCTTACTCCATTGTCTCTTATCTTTTATCTCCTCCTTTCTTCCTTCCTTCCTTCCTTCCTTCCTTCCTTCCTTCCTTCCTTCCTTCCTTCCTTCCTTCCTCATGTCAATTTTCCTCGCTAATTCCAAAGTTTTACTCTCATTTTTCTCTTTCTTTCTTTCTTTCTTTCTTTCTTTCTTTCTTTCTTTCTTTCTTTCTTTCTTTCTTTCTTTCTTTCTTTCTTTCTTTCTTTCTTTCTTTCTTTCTTTCTTCCTTCCTTCCTTCCTTCCTTTCTTTCTACTTGCCAGAACAGTATGTATATTCATTCTATAGCATTTCAGGAAAATTCAGGCGACTTCACTGGCAGTAATGATTGAAAAACACGAAAGTGGCACTCGGCACACGAGAGACGTTCACCTAGATAGCTATTAAAAAGGAATCGATGTTTTTTATGATTTTTCGTCGACTCTGCGGCACACGGAGAGCTGAACATGAGTGTTATTAGTTCTCGTGTGCATTAGAAAGTCTTGCTGTGTTTCTGCTACAGTGGAGATGTGCGTTCAATCAGCTCTCTAGTGCACCTTTAATCACATCCAAACATCTGCTCACGACTTTACGTCTCATCGAGCCGACTGGAAACAGCGTTCACACCGCTCGCTAATCCAACACCAGAGCACTGCCTCCACAATCCACAGGGTATAAAGTAATGGCACCCTGCTAACGCTTTCTAATGTGTCACCACTGCAGGGTGTGTTTAAATATACACATTCATAATAATTTATAAAAGAATATAATAAAATTACTTTTTTCTCTATTAGAAATTTAGATCCATTGTCTTATTTCTGTAAAAACACACACACACACACACACACACACACACACACACACACACACACACACACACACACACACACACACACACACACACACACACACACACACACACACACACACACACACACACACACACACACACACACACACACACACTACGCTTTACTTTTCCTTCATTATGTACATACATTTTTGCTGGATCTCTCTCTCTCTCTCTCTCTCTCTCTCGCTTTCTCTCTATCTCTTTCTGTTTCTTTTAAATCTAGCCCATTCTTTCTTTCTTTCTTTCTTTCTTTCTTTCTTTCTTTCTTTCTTTCTTTCTTTCTTTCTTTCTTTCTTTCTTTCTTTCTTTCCACCCTTCCTTCTGTCCTCTCTTCCTGCCTTCCCTTGTTCCCTTGTTATAGAGGTACTGTATAATGTATGCTGGATACTTCTTCTCTCTCTCTCTCTCTCTCTCTCTCTCTCTCTCTCTCTCTCTCTCTCTCTCCCTCTCTCTCTCCCTTCAATACAGCCCTTTCTTTTACTTTGTTTGTCTCTTTATTTGTTTATTTATTTTCCTTCCTTCCTTCATTCCCTCACTCTTTCCACCCCCCCTTACTCCCCCTACTCCTGTTATAAAGGTGCTGTATACTTCTTCTTCTCTCCCTATCACTCCCTTTCTCTCTCTCCTTAATCAAGCCCTTTTCTTTACTCTGCCTGTCTTTTTTTTATTTACTTCCTTCCATCCTTCCTTTCTTCCTTCCTTCCTTCCTTCCATCCATCCATCCAGCCCTCCATCCATCCATCCATCCATCCATCCATCCATCCATCCACTCTTCCTCCCTTCCTTTCCTTCCTCCCACAAATTGTTATAGATCTACTGTAAATACTTTTCATTTCTCTTTTTATTCTTCTTTGTATTTTCTTTCCTTTGCCTGATATGCCTTCTCTCTGTGTCTCTTTCTTTTTCTCAATTTCTGTCTGTCTGTCTGTCATTTTTTAAATGTCCTTCCTTCTTTCCTTCCTTTCTTTCTTTACTTCTACCCTTTCTCCTTCCTTCATTCTTTCTCTTCCTCAGAGCTGTTATAAAAGATGAATACCTTCATCAGATTTGAGTATAAGAGCTATTAAATAACTTTCCTCTGCCTGGCATGTCTTCTCTCTCTCTCTCTCTCTCTCTCTCTCTCTCTCTCTCTCTCTCTCTCTCTCTCTCTGTCTCTCTCTCTCTGTCTCTCTGTCTGTCTGTTTGTCTTTATGACTTCTGGACCCACATGCATGTTATTTACTGACTGATTTTGTGTGAAATGAATTGCAGTGTAAATATCCAGAGCACTGTAATTCCAGAAGACATTATAAATCCTAGAAAGGAGCAACGGCGTCTAATCTCAGCTTCTCGCTCGGCGGTATTCATTTCCGAGGATTGTTTAAAGAGCGGGATGTTTTACACCCGCTAGAAGACAATTACCTGCAAACACACAAAAGGCAATTACAATTACAGCTGCAGTTAACTGCGTTTATTGGACTACAGCAGCGAGCGCTTCTACATGCCGTGCGCTCGACCTGCGGCTGAAGAGAAAACTTCAACATCCTCCACAGGGGCAGAAAGTAAAAAGTAAAAAAAAAAAAAAATAAATAAATAAAGCCTTTCTTGGAAATGAATTCGTCTTGTATTAGGAATACTGACAATCCCCGTCTGATGTCAGCCACGCCACGTCACGCGCAGCGCCGGACTTCTCATTGACAGAGCTGTTTTCTGCATCTTAATTATGATTTACAATCCATCTATCTCCATGTCATACAAATTCATTACACCGAGACGTTCGCCTGCGGGAAACAACACCCTGCAAAAATGTTTATTTTCCTCCAGCATCTCAGTGGCTCGCTCGGGGAAACGGTTCACAGCGGGGGGGATCTTGGAGCACGGAGAGCCCCAAAGGGAAATGGAATGGCTGTGCTGAGAAAAGGAATAATGTTGTCAAACTGGTGTAAATATGTTTCCACGGGACGTCTCGGGATTAGGCGAGGATGCGTATTTAATGCTACGGGAGTTATACGGCTAGACGGCATGCCTGGTCTGTTCTTATCCGTTGGAAATCTACATTCAGGGAAGTGGCTTACTGGGTAAAATATTTGACTTCTCTTTTGGAAGGGCGTGAGTTCAAATCTCTCCACCCTTCTGTTTCTGGTGAGCCCTTCAACAAGGCCCTTAACCCTCAACTGCTCAATTGTACTGTATATTTACATTTATGGCATTTGGCAAATGCCCTCATCAGGTGTAGCAGATATTAAATATGGAAATCAAACATCCTTAAAGATACAGTATCTGGGCAAAAGTTTGTGGACACCTGAGCATAAGATTGGTACGTCCTTTTTGAACATCGAATACCACATTTATTCCCCTGCTCTTCTGGGAAGATGTTCCACTAGATTTTATTTGTGATTTCTTCCAGCATGACGCAAGCAAAGAGATATAAAATGCCATCTTGATCATTTAACTCGTGAGGAACAAAAACCATTGAGTTTTTCTGAAAAAATTTTTTGAAAATAATTCAACCATTTTAAATGCTGTATAAAAACAACACCTTTTTTTTATCTGGTTCTAGTTACAATTTCTCAGTAGTTTCTTTACCGGTTTTCTTTTGTCTCTCTTTCAAAATTCAAGACAAAGAAAAAAAGCTATAAAAAACAACTCCTTGCTATGACCACAAGATCAAACGTAGGGCCAAAGTTCTCTATTAACATTACACTACATTGACAAAGTTTGTGGACACCTGACCATTAGATCTTTATGCTCTTTGTGATCTTTCCATTCCACATTGAGTCCCCATTAGCTGTTATAAGAAGCTCCACTAGATGTTGTGGCGATTAATTGAGCCACGAGGGTGTTAGTAAAGTCAGGTAGTGATGTAGGTGAGGTGAGGAGGCCTGGGGTTGAGATCGGAGTTCTTTAAGAGATCTTCCACTCCAAACCATTTAAAGTGTATCTTCATGGAGCTGAGTTTGTGCACATGGGAAGAGTCATGCTGAAACAGGTTTGGGTTAGTGAAGTGATGTTAATGCTAGCACCTTCAAGTTTGTACAGTTTGAGGAAGAACCACATATGGCTGGAAACGTATTTCTGGAACTTCATGACCTTTACGTACGACTATATAAACAAGCGAATTTCCTGTTTCATTTTTTTTTTTAAAGCTAAAAAATACAAACAACTGGTGGTGAATGAGGTCTCAAGAAAACATTTAATTTTCCAACAATGATTAGTTGATAAAACCATTAAAAAACATCATAATTTTTTCACCCGGATGTGTATATAAGTATTAACATTATTTACGTTTGTGCGTAATGAACAACTTGCAAATGATCTCACTCAGTAGTTAGGGTTAAAGGCCTTGCTTAGGGGCCCAGCTGCAGCAGCATAATGGTGATGGGATTTGAACTCATAACCTTCAGATTAGATGTCCGTCGTCTAATCCGTCTTTGTGAACCGGTACTATAGAAACGATACAGTATACACAGCTCCTTCTGACCAATAAGATTTCATGAGTGCCGTAGTGCCTTTCTTTCTTTCTTTCTTTCTTTCTTTCTTTCTTTCTTTCTTTCTTTCTTTCTTTCTTTCTTTCTTTCTTTTCTTGTTTTTTGTCTCTCTTCTTTCATTTGGCAGATCAGGTGGAATTAAACCCACCGAATCAATTGGCGTCGTGTTCCTACTGATCCCATGTTTAATCTTTCATAAGATCAGGACTTCAGATTGGTTTACACACTCCAACGCAGGTCACTGCGAGGGCATTTTAGCCAAGTAAAAGCCTTTGGTGTGTACCTTTGATAGAGTTTGGCTTTCTGTGTGTGTGTGTGTGTGTGTGTGTGTGTGTGTGTGTGTGTGTGTGTGTGTGTGTGTGTGTGTGTGTGTGTGAGATTGTGAATCTACAATTTGAAGGTCAGAGGCAAATATCTAGAGACCAGAGAGAAAGTTAATGCATTGTTAATTCAGTGTCACACTATCTCCTCAAGTGGGTCTCACACACACTCACACACACTATCAACTGCAGTCTGGGTCGAAGAGTGAGGTCAGCACCCCTCGCATATCCGCATGACCACACCCCCCCCCTTACACACACACACACACACACACACACACACACACACACACACACACACTTGTCTCATCCCTCTTCCTCTTACTTTTTACACAGATATGTTCTTCTCTCCGAATGACTGCACTCTTCACACGCTAGCACACACCTGGAATCAATGTGAACTACCTAATGATGTCGCTTCCTACATCTTAAAGCAATGGGATACGAGTTCAGCCGAGAGGTGTGTATCAGGACCCAATAACTGTCAGATTTAAGGCTTGTGAGCCAAAGAAACACCATGTTGTGAGTGTATGTGGTGCGAGATCGAGGTTGTATACGGGAGCAAAAAAGACCACGTACTGTACATTAACTTATAAGCAGTACCAGTTTTATAAAATATCAATAACCATAAACAATTTTTTCCTCATAATGTCTCAGGATTTTTTTTCTTATTAGGGATTATCTTATAGAGACAAATTAGTAGATCTTTTATCATCTGTTATCACACGTCCCAGTATTGCTCCTGTAAATACAACAAATATGAAGTATAATTATAATAAAATCAATTCTAACCAAAAACAGCAGCTTCCATATATCAACATCTCCACATTTCGTTTCAAAATCCAATCCCAGACATAACAGAATCCGATATCCGATATCTTTTCTCCACAGTCTGATATTTTCTATTATTTGTTTTGCTAGTGCTGCATCAGAGCCGTCTCGGCTAATCTCTACTACCTTGTCTTGGATTCTGACTAAACTAGTTTAGAATTAATTTCTTTAAATGTCTGATCTGAAGGGATTGGTCACCTTTTCTGTCAGAATTTCTTCAGTTGTGAACAGGAATCTAGGAATCAGAGAAAGAGATATAGCGTATGGACAAACATATTTGGACACCTGACATTTCCAGTCATATTTGCTTCTTCCCCAAACAATTACCACACAGTTAAAGGTACATTGTTTAGGATGTCTCTGGATGCGACAGAATAAAATGTTCCCTTCACTTCACTAATTAGCAGAGCCAAACCTGTTCCAGCATGACAATCCCTTTGTGCACAAAACCAGCTCCATGAAGATCTACATAACATGGATTGAAATGACAGATCTCCTGCCATGGAGCCATATTTAACACTTTTGGGTTGGATGGGAACACTGACTCCACCCCAGGCCTCCTCACCTCACCTACATCAGTACCTGGCTCAATGAATCTCACAAATCTCCACAAAATCTAGTGGAACATCTTCCCAGAAGAATGGAGCTTATTATAACAGCAAATCTGGACTCGATGTAAAATAGCACGTTCAGAAAACAATCTTATGTTCAGGTATCAACACACTTTCTAGTGGCTGTTTTTTATAACATTCTTCTGATTCAAGCGTCTCTCAATTCAGATTGCTACAAACATTTATTCAGATTTCAGCTTTGATTCTACGTTCCTGTCTTTGTTTTCCTTGTGTTGAACAAAGCGTCCTTGTGCAACCTTCAAACCTTGTCTATGGATTGATAAATGTCATTTTTGAAATAAAACATGAATGTGTGGGTGTGTATGCTTAGAGATATTACCAGTGATAGATAGATAGATCCTGTACCAGTATCTATCTATCTATCTATCTATCTATCTATCTATCTATCTATCTATCTATCTATCTATCTATCTATCTATCTATCTATCTATCTTGTTTTTCTTTTCAGTCTTGTGCTCTCTCCTCTCCTCTTTCTCTGCTTTTCTTTATCACTCTACCAGTGTTCCTGTCCCCTTATCTATCTATCTATCTATCTATCTATCTATCTATCTATCTATCTATCTATCTATCTATCTATCTATCTATCTATCTATCTATCTATCTATCTATCTATCTATCTCTCTTTTTTTTTTTTCAGTCTTGTGCTCTCTCCTCCCCTCTTTCTCTGCTTTTCTTTATCACTCTACCAGTGAGCCTGTCCCCTTCTCTATCTATCTATCTATCTATCTATCTATCTATCTATCTATCTATCTATCTATCTATCTATCTATCTATCTATCTATCTATCTATCTATCTCAGAATAGTAAACAACTAAGATTAATTTTGTGAGTGAGAGTGAGAGAGAGAGAGAGAGAGAAAAAGAGAGAGAGACCGTTTGTCGTTGTCCATTCACAGCGTTAAAGAGAACGCAAACAAAGCCGCAATTGATAGCCAGGAAGAGGCCTTGTGCTGGGCTTGGATTTGACGTTAAATTGGGACTATGTGCGTCCCTTGTGGGATTACTGATGTTATCTTTCTGTTCTGTGTGGTGTGAAGAGGACATTGATGAGGCTTTGAGGCAAAACACAGTGCCCGATAACCATCAGACGTTATTACACACGGGCGAACCCTGATGAGCTTCTGTTTACAGGAATTCATGCCCTCTAACCTGCGAGGCTTCATGAATATGAAAACGCCACACAAACTCCTCGGCCGAAGGTACGCCTACGCGAGGGATGTTTACACTCATGTGAATGTAATTACAGTTAATCTGAATAAGCACAGATGCAGTATATGGACAAAACTTTGTGGACACCTGAGCATAAGATCTGTACGTGCATTTTAAACAACGCGTTCTACAGTTGCTCTTATAATAACCTCCACTCTTCTGGGAAGATGTTCCACTAGATTTTGAGGCGATTTGTAGCTGAAAGAACACGAATCTCCACAAATAACAATAAGTAAATTTTTTGTGCTATAACAACACTTTAAACTGTGCAATAACCTTGTGCAATTGGTTTGTTTGAGAGTGTAATTTCTGTTATTGTTTTAATTAATTAATTAATTTTTATTTATCATATTATGCAGATATCATATTTGCACATTTTATGATCCGTAACATGGAACACATTAATATTAAACACATTCCAAAATATAAAAGAGAGGAAGTTTTGTATTTTTGAACACCGCCACCCCCACCATCACCACCACCACCATTTCTTTTTCCTTTTTGGTCTGAACACATCGATCGTAATCAGAAATGCTCGCCACGTCCTGCGTTATTGTTTGGAGCATGACGGTGCAGATTTCCTGGCCGTGCAAGCGAGTGTCAGCACATGATTGCCATGACAGTCACATGCAGATCTTTCTCTCTCTCTCTCTCTCTCTCTCCTCTCTCTCTCTCTCTCTCTTTCCGTTAACATCGTTATCGATCCACTGCATTGTGGGTTTCATCAAGTCCTCGCATTCGCAAAAAAAAAAAAAAAAAAGAAACATTAAGGCAGGGAAAATATCAGGGTTGAGTTATGATTTTCATTTTGTGTAATGCCTGTTGGATTACATGGCAGTAAAACAAATGAGAAGAGCAAAGGCGTTTGAAAGAAAGAAAGAAAGAAAGAAAGAAAGAAAGAACGAAAAACCCTCACTGAATGAGAGTTTGGAAGGTAACCCGCTCAGGTCCGTAGTACGTGAGATGATCACCATCTACATGCTTCGGTCATTCAATTCAATTACATCGGATCAATTGCTCTCTGCATACGCGATTAAAATCATGCTACGGTGTGACATCATGTAATTGTTTTTTTATTTGACAAAATCTATACTGATATAGATATAAAAATATATATAATAAATACACTGATCAGTCATCACATCAAAACCTGTGTGTCCCTTTTAACTTTCACTTGAGTAAAAGTACAAAAGTATTTACCTCCAAATGTACTTAAGTGTCCAAAGTACTGTGATTTATTATGGCTGTAATGTTCCAATTATCATTTTTATCACAAGACTCGTTACTTAATCACCTCAGTTTATGTAAAAAGACTCGAATGTGACTCTTAACACACTGAACTATTATTAGAATGATATTAATGAGTCAAACACTGATTATTATCTAATAAATGATCATGAACCCAAAACCTTCGTTTCAACAACTTTAAAAAAATCGTGTAAATGAGGTCACGTGTGTTGTGGTGAGTTCCAGTCTGGAGTTTCTCCATCATTTATTCCTCTTTAAATGTTCTGCTTGATGTTGAACTGATGCTGAACTGTATGTTGGTGATCAGTAGATACACCAGGCACAAATAGTGTTTGTAGCTTGAATGAGGCCCTGGTGAACCACACCATGACCCGATAATTGATTAGTTTCAGTTTAAAAAAAGCTCCACTCTGCTTCAGCTTCCGTCACTGGATCAGTAACATGTTCTCAGTCCACACATTTGTACACATTTCTGAAAGCTCCCTTCCATATATAAATATCACCCTTAATGCATTTACTGCACAATTAAATACACGTGTGCACAATTTATCAAACTCTCAGAACCAATAACCATAAAACTCCTTGACTAATTGCCATAAGATACATACAACATCTACATCCTGATAATATACGTCTTTTAAAGTTGAAGCTCTTTCAGCAGCACTTGAGATTCTCCTGACTGAACTCAGTTCAGTACCTTTTCAGTACAATCACAGAAAACCTTTATGACATCACCTTAATTAAAGGTAACCAAATCTATTAGTGCTACAGGAGTTTATCTACAATCCAACTACTCTAGTGAGGGTGTCATTGTTTTGTTGCTACACACATTATTATAAACTACATACTATAAATTATAATATTATGCAGCTAAAAGAAATGTTGCTCTATGTGTAAAAAGCATAGCAGGCAACAGCATATACAGTTATAAACTTATTTCATTAAATGCATTAGTCTCCACTATCCTCATAATGAGATGAGTGATAGTAATAATAATAATAATAATAATAATTAGAGGAGAAATATACAGTATTGACATATTTTCTGTCATATAGAAAATTCCCGATCATCCAGTAACACCGAGGTCCTGCCATAAGTCACTGTGAGTCAAAATGGCGCCCTCATCTGTACAGGAGGCCAAGATGAAGCAAAAACATTTACTGAGTGGCCAGGTTTCTATCAGATACAATGAAGAAATGAGAAAGCAAACATGAGAGAGTAAAATAAGTAAAAGTAGACCAATAGAAAAACTCTAGAAAGGGACTATCAGGTAAAAATATACGCGGTGGCATCAAAAAGTTTCAAGACTAGTTTTGTAACACAGCAACAGATGGCAGCATGAGTCTGCATGAACAATCACAGGGAGCACCAACCTTCATAAGTCAGCGTGCCAAAAGACATATTCTGACCACGTGCATTACCATGTCTGCTTTTCTGACCACTGATCCACCCTACTCGCCTTCTCAAAGACGAGGATCCGGCTCAAAGGTCAAAGAATCCAGCACAAATCACTGAAGGAGCTTAACACACTTCGAAAAGAAGACTTCCAGGACACATTCCAGAAGTGGCAGGAAAGATGTGAGCGCTGTATTGCAACTATATAGAAGCTGATAGTGTGTAAACGTGGATAAATAAAGTACTTTCTTGTAAACAGGGCCAGTCTCGAATCTTTTGATACCACCTCCTATATGTAATACAAAAAGCAACGGAACTTTGACTGAATGCATCTATCAAAACTGGGATCCCGGTTTCAGCTGTGGACAACAGTAGGCATGTGATCTGTGATTTCACTCCGGCTTGCATGACTTCACTCTATTCCTCAATAAAGACCTGTTATGTCAAGGACCACCCATCTCCCAGAGGCTAACTGGCTAACGCTTTTGTCCTTTAAAACCGCTTTATTCCCCTCTTAAGGCAAAAACTGAAAGCAAACGAGAGAGAGGAGAGAGAGAGAGAGAGAGAGAGAGAGACAAAAAGCGAGACAGCTCTGATATATATCTGCCTCTGTGTGACAGCCTGCTCTGTAGCTGCCAATTAGCTCCTTTTCTCTTAAGTACCGCCAGGCCTTTAGAGCCACACTTCCTCAGTCCATTAGCATGGACAACATCCAGAAATCCCCTTCAATGACTTCTGTTTACATAATCAGCTTGTGTGTATTAAATCCGGAGGAGCGTGAAGGAAGGACGGTCCAAAGATTACAAGTTTAGGGGTTAAATTTAACCAGTAAACAGCAGGTCTTGTTTCAAATCCAGACTCATCAATAGCGGAGATGCCACAGGTGATTTATGTGAGGAACATACCTCTGACCAAGCACAAGAAAGTGTGAGGAAGTGTGCCTTCGTTTTGATAAGGTGAAGACATTACAGGACAGTGAAATTCTTTCTTAATATCCCAGTGATGTTAGGAAGCAGAGGTCAGAGCACAGGGTCAGGCATGATACGAAATTTGCATTCCGATGTACTCGAAAATATTGTAAGTTGAGACATGACCTAGCCTACATACAAATTGCGGTACATAATTTAGCAGAATAGAGCAATTGACACTACCTTACTGTATAAAATATACAGTATATATATGTATGTGGAAGCTGGCGCGTGGATGAGTGGCGGTTGGTGAGAGAAGATCGGAGCATACTCTAAACTTACAATTTTTTTTACAAGCTTGTCTTATCGCTATCGTCATTGACCGAATGACTGCAATGAATCATGTAGTGAACAATATATAAATAAAGCCCTGATGCAAATGATGCAAGCTGAAGATTTATATGTTGCGCGGCGGAGTTAGCATTTTCACATGTTTGTAAATGTCAGCGTAGCCTGAGAGCGTTTTTCAGACTGAGCATCGACATTTTCCAATTTTCTCCGGAACGTGAACGAGTGAAAATGTACAGGAGTAAAAACACTCATTGTAAAAGTACTCACGGCGGTTGGCAGACGCCCTTATCCAGAGCGACTTAAATTCTCATTTGTCCATCTGAGCATGGGGTAAAGGGTCTTGCTCAGCGGCCAACGAGTGACAGTTTTTATTTGGCTGGGATTTGAGCTCACAACCTTTTCAAACCATTGACTAATGTTTTTTACCACTAAGCTACAGGACCACCTGCACTAGTTCCTTACCAAGGTTCAGTTCCTGGGTATTGGTAGACTGGATTAACGTCTAATGTGATTCTACAAAAAAAAAATATCTATAAATAGACTGAAAGAAACTTTGCGTCTGTATTCGAACAGGGATCAAAGCTGTAACTCGGTGCTGTAGAGGAGGAGCATCTCGAGCTGTTGCGGGACGCACAGCGGGCAGTGGAATGTTACCGAGAGGTCTTAGAGTCTCTGGAGGACCGGAACACAGACATGCTATTTAAGCTCCCAGTCTCACCTTTCTCTGCTAATGCACTGAACAACAAAAAGCCAGTGAGAGAAATGGAGAGAGAGAGAGAGAGAGAGAGAGAGAGAGAGAGAGAGAGAGAGAAAGAGAGAGAAAGAGAGAGTGAAAGAACAACTTTCCAAGTGTTCAAAGTGTCCCTGAACTTAGCCAAGCTGAGAGCCAAAAGCCCATTCCTGTGCCCACTAATGCTTTCATCTGTCCTATGAGAGCACCGAACAGCAATGACAGAATCAGCATCCTTCTCCCACTACATTCTCACATTCTCTCTCTCTCTCTCTCTCTCTCTCTCTCTCTCTCTCTCTCTCTCTCTCTCTCTCTCTCTCTCTCTCTCGCTCATTATTTGTCTCTAACACTAGAAACCAGCACTCACTTACAGTATAACTGTAGCTGAAATCTAGCTGAAATGTTAGAAGTACTCAATATGCCAGCACATTCAACATGAATCTTTCCAGAAATACACTAAATTGCCAAAAGTTTGCAGATGCCTGGTATCGTATGTGCTTTTTGAGCATCACATTCCACATTTAGTCCCAATTTGCTCTTATAATTCCCTCCATTCTGCTGTTGAGATGTTCCACCAAATTTTGTGGAGATTTGTACTCATTCAGCTATATGATTGTTAGTAATGTAAGGTATTGATGTAGGTGAGGTGAGGAGGTGTTCACAATCATCACGTTCGATAGGGTTGAGATCAAGATCTTCCATTTCAACCACATGTTCATGATACTGGTTTTGTGAACAGGGGTATTATGCTGGAACAGGTTTGGGTCTCTTGGTTCAAATTAGAAGAACATTTAATGCTACAATTGTACGCACAAATTTGTGCTAAACGTTTAAAGGTGTCCCAATATTTGTGTCAATGTAGTGTAGGTCAGGGGTTGAGACGTAAGAAGGATGCAGTTAAAGTGAAGAAGGATTTGTTTAAGGAGCAGGTGAGCATATACACTTTGTAAATCAAAAACACAAAACAAAACAATTAGAAAGAAACAGAAAAAGAACATTCACAATCCAATGCAACCCTGACCCTGAGGAACCCTTTTAATAGGTACTTCAGCTTTGTCTACCTGGTGAATTATAGAGTTTCTCTTCAGGAGAAGATTCCATTTAAAACCACTTTAAAAAGCCAGGAAGTCTCACCTATCAAAAAAACAAAAACAACCCAGAAGGAATTTTTTTCTCTAACAGTCAATATAGTGTACTGTAGTGGTGCAACGCATCACAAAACTCAAGGTTCGAATCACATTACGGTTTTGAAGTCAGGGATCAGACATTTTTTGTATCGGAAAAAAAATGGGAGGAGACAAAAAATAATGTGCTTTCCATTTATTATTTAAAAAAAGTTATAGCAAGGAAATGCTCCCATACTTGCGGGAATGATGCGGGAGACACATGAACAAATGACTGCTCTGTGTGGTTGAAAAATGATGTAAAAAGTAATATCGGCAGTAAAAAAACATCCATTCTGCGATCGTAAAAAAAATTAAGACTAATCCTCAAGTAAAAAATATGAGCAATTAATCCATGGTCCACACGTGTGCCGAACCGTACGGATCACGGATCAACTGTACACCCCTAGTGTACAGTATGTCCCCAACCTTTAAACATTCAAGTTGCGAACTTTCACAGATGTGAACAAACCTTCGCAAATGCAAACTTTCATAGGTGAAAGTGGTGCAAATGGTTGTACAGTAGTACAGCGCTCAATCAAAACCCCGGAAACAAGTGGAAAAGCAGTGGTGATATGAAGGGGACTGCTAAAAAGCACAAAACAATAGCCATGAAAACCAAAGTGATGACGATTGATTGGTTCGAGGCAAAAGGGAAAAGTTGAAGTGAAAGTGAAAGTTTATAGGACTGTGGTGAGACCTGGGATATTGTATGGTTTAGAGACAGTGACATTGAGTAAAAGACAGGAGGTGGAGCTGGAGGTAGCAGAGGTTTTGTTGAGGTTTTCATTGGGAGTGATGAAGATGGACAGGATTAGAAACGGGTTTATTAGAGGGACGGCGCATGTAGGACGTTTTGGAGACAAGGTGAGGGAGGTGTGATTGAGATGGTTTGGAAATGTTCAGAGGAGGGACATGGGGTATATCAGTAGGAGAATGCTAAGGATGGAGACACCAGGAAGTAGGAAAAGAGGAAGACCAGGGAGGAGGTTTATGGATGTGGTGAGGGAAGACATGCAGGTAGTTGGTTTGAAAGAGACAGATGTAAAGGACAGGGGGGTATGGAGACGGATGATCCGCTGTGGAGACCCCTAATGGTAGAAGCCAAAAGAATAAGAATAAGATTTGTGTCAAAGGTGTATAAACTTCACTTTGTTGGACTTATAACGTGCTCCCGGAACGTGACACGTTTATAACTCAGGAACTGTACTTAGTCCCCTAACAGATGATTCATCTTAAATCTTAAATCTTGCATATTTTTTGAAGGTTTTGCCAACCTATCAGAACAGAATAAAAACCCCTAAAGAGGACTCAACACTCTTACAAACATCACCAAAGTTCAGAAATACACAAACCAGGAAACAGAAACAGAAATTGGATGTCGTTACACAGAATCAGGCAGCTTGATGCTGAGTAATACTTTATTCCAAGCATCAAAACACAAGGTTTCAAATATGCAAGTATGAGTTATCAAAGCACATGACTGAGACCATGGGTGGAGACCAGAACATAGATAAACAAAGTACAGTATAAACCAACAGAAGGGTAAAATTCCAGACTAAACAGCGTCTAAAAGCAAAATAAACATATATTTAAGTGCAAATTAGATGCTCAGAGAACAGAAAATCATTTATTTGACTCATATAGAGGCCTGACTAGACATCTAACAAAGCAAGCTAGTTGTACCTGCAACATTTCTGACCAATTAAAACTGAATAAAAAAAAATCAGTATTCTATCTCTATTTATCTGCTATTATTAATGTTAATTGGTCCGATCTCTTGATTCAAACGACTGATTTCTCAACCATCTCTAGTTTTTCCACTAAACTTTCCATCCTTCAGCTTCTCCATTCTGGTTTTGTTCTCAACTCTCAACCTTTTTACCTTCCCAGATGTGCTTGTTTCTCCTCAGTGCTTGTGCTGATGTGTGTGTGTGTGTGTGTGTGTGTGTGTGTGTGTGTGTGTGTGTGTGTGTGTGTGTGTGTGTGTGTGTGTGTGTGTGTGTGTACATGTGTGTGGGTGTGTAAGGAAGGTTTTTAGTAAAAAAATAAATAAATAAAAAAAAATAACAGTGTGTATTGGCATGGAGATTTGAGAATGCTGCAGATCCCCCTGAAGACACACACACACACACACACACAAAACACACATGGAGACACATACACACCTCCAGGGTCTTCACAAGATGATGAGAATCCAATTCAATTTATGGTGAAGTGGGAAATGTGCCAGACCCCCCGAGGGGCCCTGCGCATCTAACTCATCTTGCTGTGATGAGGAAAGGGACAATCTGATGTGTATGTGTGTGTTTGTGTGTGTGTGTGTATGTATGTATGTGTGTGTGTTTTATTTCCTCATACAGACTTGAATCAACTCGCTGACATTGTGTGTTATTCCACACTATAACATTAGTGTCTATGTAGCAGTGGTTATTATAGGTTGAAGACATGGGCTTTTTACTGCATATTGAAATTTGTAATACATATCGTTTTGCTTTAATGCTAGCTGAATGAACGAGGTCCTGAACAGGAAGTCGGAGTACTTACATACTGTGCAGCACACACCAGCCGCAGTGAGGATCCCCGGAGCCCAGACATTCATTGCAGGATGAATACTGCTCGCAAGCCTCAACTGGAACACGAGTGAGCTGGAACGAGAGAGGAAAAAAGGATGGAGAGAAGCAGTTAGTGAAGCACAGCTACGATTGAAAAGTGGTAAACGGGTCTAATGGGTTTTGGGTGTATGGTGCTGTGTTTCTAAGGATGTTTACTAGAGAACCCAACAACAGAGTGGTTTTGCCAATAGGAAAACAGGGTTTGCTGAAAAAAAAAAACCCTGCAGAACCCATTTTATGAAGTCAGAACGTTGTTAATTATTTTTTCTTTAGCTTGTCTACCTGGAGAATCAATGTAGGTTCTATGTAGATTTCAAAAACAAAGAGAACATCCGAGGAACCCTAAAAGAACCCTTTTGTTTGACAATTTACATTGTTGGTTAGAACCCTACACGATTCTTTGTCTTGTCTCTCTTGTCTCAGGTGTCCCCAAACTCTAACCTCTGAACAATGCCAGAGACATATTTTGAAAATGTAATTTCAAATAGAATAAAATGTCATTATTAAATTAATAATGTTCTTTTATTTAGCTATATATCTCTTGGAAAATAATGCTCATTTTTCTGTATGGTGAAGAACAAAATAAAAAAACTAATCTAGCATTAGGAGGCTTAATAAATACATCTAAAATTCTAATAAAAATCAAGTCTAATTTTCTGTTACAGACCGACCAGGCCCCCATTAGAGAAAGAAAATATTATGTGGCCCTCACAGAAAAAAAGTTTGGGGACCCCTGGTTTAGAGAAACAAAGATATTTCATAGAATTCTTGAACCTAGAACTTGTCTTCTTTGGTAAACCCTTGGTGGTGTGTGTTAGAATGTAAAAACCCCTTTGAGAAGTCATCTAAAGAACCATTACAGAACCCTAACAGACACCATGATAATTGAGAACCCTAAACTATCTTTTGCCTTGAATATTGTTGCAGAACCCAAGAGAACATTTTCCAACCATAGAAACCACTGTATGAAATACAGAGCTCTTACTTATCCAATGAACCTCTGAGGTAACTTCAGGATTTCTTGATAAGTGTACATTGGAGTGTTGTATAAAACTTTTAATGGTTTCTAGACTTCATGATGTTTCATGTGGAACCCTTGACTACAGCATTTCCCCTTTCATTTAAACATTTTGAGTTAGAGCTCTTTAGAAAGCGCTAGGCTCTTAACCAACTGGAAAAATGACCCCTGATGAACCATTTTATCTTGTTAATTAAAACTTTAATCAGTTCTTTGGCTTGTCTTCCGAGTGAAAAACCATTAAAGAGTCTCGGTTTAGGAAGGCACAACCATTTAAAGTTCAGGAACCGCTTTCTGTTTTTGGCTTGTTTTTGGAGTATCAGTGGAGTTAGTAACTTTTTTCTTTATCTGACAAGGTTCCAAGTAGGAAGCTAAGAACTCAACCTTTCAAAGAGCCATTGAGGAGCCAAGTGTGTACTGTAGATCAAATAAAGTAGGAGGTGGTATCAAAAAGTTTAGAGACTAGTGCTATTCTGACCACTCGAACCGGTGCTATTCCGACCACATGCATTACCACGACTGCGATTTCATCATGGACAGCAATTTAGAACAAAGAGCAAATGTGATTCTGCGTAAAACTGCGTAAAGACGTTTCACGCGACATACGTTTGACATATGGCGATTCTGCAACGAATTGTTCGAGGTGTTTTCAGGGGCACGTGCACTTTAAGTGAGGAAGAACATTACTGGAAGATGGCGAAAAATCAGGAAGACCTTCAAGGATCTCAAAAAAAAGTGCCGAAAACATTCAGCAACTTATGCATAATGATCGCCCGGAGAACAAAAAAACAGTTTTGACACAGGGGCAAATCGCAGAAGGTGCTTGATACGCTTCGCAAGGGGACTATTTTGGAGGTGATAGTGTGAAAACACCACCTCATGAAAAATAAATAAATGAAAATGAAGGAACACATGTCAAAGAAGTGGAGATTTTTGCATACAGGTTAAAATAACAAGCAAGACAAAGTTCAATTCATGTCTCAGGGAAGCTGTTATACTGTGTCAGGATGACGATGCCCAGTCTTTCACACTTGTCAGAGTGGAAAAGTTTATGGTGATGATGTGAAATGATGAGGATGAGACTTCACACATCATGTTCATGCAGGTTAAACTGCCATTATTCAGCCGAGTTCCTCTCCTTCTGGATTGGATTCAGCATGCGGAGTGAGAGAAAAGCCTGGAATATAGATGTAAAAACCCGAGAGGGACAGGGCCCTGTGTCATTGTTGTCTCCAGGGCGAAAGTTTAAAGCCCTGGGCTTCCTTCTACCTTTTGATTAATAACCCGTCAGCGGTCAATGACTGTTGTCAGTCACCTGTCAGCCTGCAAGCAAAAGACTCAGCACAAGAGATTTCCTGTCTGCTACTTAGAACTGAAGCCGAGAGACAAACAGTTCCCCGCAGTGCTCCGTAATCTCGAGTGGCTTTGCATAGTTTTGCATCTGTCAGCTCAAGATTTAACCAATTTCGCTAATCACAAGTAGCTGCAATGAATGTCCTCGTGTCGAAAACATTGCCCTTGACCTGCCTGCCTCAGGCAATGTCCACACTAATAAGTTTTTGTTTGAAAATGCATATTTTGCTTTCCGTTTTGGCCTTCTGTCCACACCGAGAGAGCGATTTAAGTCAATGGAAAACGTAGCTTTTCGAAAACGTTCTCCAAAGTGTATACATTTGAAAAAAACTGTTTTCGTGTCGCAGTGCGGACTGTGAAAATGGAGGCTTTCGCAAACGAAATTTTGTTTTAATTTTATTTAAAATTATTGCATTATTATGCATGGTCTCATATGCATTCACAGAAATTCAGTCTTGTCTTCGACAAAGCATTAACCGTTCATCATCATCATCCTCACCAATTTGCTTCCATCCACTTATCTTGGGTGCTTGATGTGATCTACAATGTTGTGCCAAATCATTGCTGTATCAGTCAACAATGAGAACCAAGCAACGTAAAAATAGGAAATATTTACATTTATAGCATTTGGCAGATGCCCTTACATTACCTCATACTTACATTTACCTCATTTATACAGTTGAGCAGATATGGGGTTAAGGGCCTTGCTCACTGGCCAATGAGTGGCAGCTTGGTGTGATTGGGATTTGAATTCATGACCTTCGGATGTACCGAATTACCACCTCCCTTCTACATAAACTCAGCTGGAGATCATGTGACTAATAATCAGATGCAATTTACTGATCCACTAATATGACAGTACTACCCTCTGCCAGGGTCTTTCCATGAACCACTTAAAGCTGCTTAACCTATAACTGGAGACTCCTTCCATCATCTTGTTGTTGACATGGCTTCATCGTGTCAACAAATGATTCCGTTTATAATAATTATGATTATCGCAGCACAATTTTATTCATTTATGTGAACCATGGAGATAATGTGGATCTGTGAAATATGCTGTTACTACAGAAACGGGAACACATTAGACCGAGCATGTTAATACAAACCTCTGATTTGCAGCTGCATTACAGTCAGTGCTGATTGCTGATGTTCCAGAAAATAAGCAATCGGATTTAACCTGTTAGCCTTCGGCACAAATTTTAGGACTCACAGCTGAAATGCCCTACCCAAATTTAAATGTTAACAGTTCCTAATAAAAATGTGCTACATACAAAATTTAGATATCTTTGGAAAGAAGACACTTTGAGCTTTACTGTCAATCAGCAAAGTTGATATTGTCTGAAAAGATATTAGGTTATAGATGATGAAGTGCCATGAATATACATTTCCTGCATTTAACATTATTTTCATTTCAGATATAAATACATGAAATTAGTTCTGGAGCAATCCAGAAAAGTACTGGGTTGAAAGCCACATGTCTCATGAGTTTATATTTCAAATTTCATGAAGATTTTCATTGTTTGGAGCAACAATGCTTTACAGTGTGTTGTTCAGTGGAGCCTTATCTTTCCTACTAAACCGGGATTAGCAGCAGTGGATGTGTTTGTGACTCGTTGTTACAATAAATGTGTAAGTACTGCATTTTTTAGGCATGTTGTTGTTGTGTGCTGCTTACACAAATTCAGCAAAATACATTTGTTATACGTTTTCCATAGAAAAACAGGGTTCTGAAATCACTGCTTGAGGCTTAGACCTTTAGAATGATGTATAGTTGGTCATGGTTACTCTTTTCTCTTTTTATTTAATCTATTGCTAAACATTAACACCTGAGAACACTGGCTAGAACACTGTGCTGACGCAACCCCGACGACTAAGAGATTAAAAAAGAAGGAATTGTTGTATAAACTTGAGATGGATAGATTCACATCGATGCATAGGCATAAAAGTTAACAATGTGATGCATAGATTAAAAAAGTGGGCATCAAATACAAGTTGGCATTTGTATCATGATGCATTGTTTTTTTTATATTTGCACCAGTAAAAACGATTTATTTATGTATAATTATTAGGAGATTACCAAAATTTGTGACCAATATTTGATATGCAGATTGAATTCTTCTCTGTTTCTAAAAGCTCGTTCCTCTAAACACTATTCCTGCTACGTGAATATGACATAACACAACACAAAAAGGCGTGTGAGAGTCACATAGAATATGGATTAACATGGCAGAGGTAGAGCTGCATCTTCCTGAAAACAGAACGAAAAAAAAGAAAAGGCTGGTTTTATTTAATCTTTTTTCTTTAACTTTTTTGCCGAACGAAGGTGTGTTTGTGAAAGGGTCATGTTTTAAAAGTCAGAAGGAACTCAAGTAAATTGACGATTTGTTGTCTGTCTGAACCAAACAAATAAAAGCAAACTATCTGTACCCTACTGAATTGCACAGTATAATTTTTTCTTCATTGCATTGTGTTGAATAAAATCTAAATCGGATGGCACTGCATCGTAATGTGGTGAATCATATCGTATTGCATCGGTAGCTGCTTCATATGTATCGTATCGCTGGATATGCATCGAAATGCGAATCAGTTATAGAGATGCAAATCCCTTATATAAAAAGCGATATCCCTGCGTATGAAGCCAGTGTGTTGTTTTATATCCTTCGCATTTATATTATAGGCGATCACAAAATAGAAGGCTAAACTTAGTAAAGCGCTCTTATGCAGGTATAATCCTGAAAACAGGTTCTATCTTCAAGAAGCATTTTTTCAATTTCCTGTTTTCCCATTTCCGTGTTTTCCCTACAGTCTGATGAGTATCATCTATGAAGCCAATCTCTCCTAGTTCCATTTTCCAGCTGTAAAGCTGCATTTTCGGCCTAAAACAGGCAGATGAGGCAGGATCAAGGAGCAGATATAGAGAAACAGCACATCTCCATGATTTGTTGAACTGGAAAGTGCTTCCTGATTATATATATTTTTTTGCATATTTGTCACACTTAAACGATTCAGACCATCAAACAAATTTTAACATGGACGGACGGACGGACGGACGGACGGACAGACAGACAGACAGACAGACAGACAGACAGACAGACAGACAGACAGACAGATAGATAGATAGATAGATAGATAGATAGATAGATATTGTTTTGATTTCAGGTTTATTTCTGATTTTTGGGTAAAAGAAAAATGTACTTATTGTGCAATCAGAACTGGACAGCAAACAAATCCCTGGTAACTACTGGGTTTTCCTGCAAAAGCTGCTTCCTATCAAAGTCATTCCTAAAGACAACAAGAAAAGAAAAATAAGGCCAACTGCGCGCACACACACACACACACACACACACACACACACACACACACACACACACACACACACACACACTTTTTTCTCCCTTCGTCTACGTGTCACTCCCTCTCTCTCTCTCTCTCTCTCTCTCTCTCTCTCTCTCTCTCTCTCTCTCTCTCTCTTTCTCTCTCTCTCACTCCCTCTCTCTCTCTCTCTCTCTCTCTCTCTCTCTCTCTCTCTCTCTCTCTCTCTCTCTCTCCCTCTCTCTCTCTCTCTCTTTCTCTTTCTCTCTCTCTCTCTCTCTCTCTCTCTCTCTCTCTCTCTCTCTCTCTCTTTTTTTCTCTCTCTCTCAGGTACAACATCTTCTTTATTCCGACATAAAAAGCGTAATCAGAGTCACATCCCATAGCCGTGTCAGTCTGCTTGCCACAGGGAGATGAACCGGTGTAATATGAGCTATTATTTACTCTTCTTCTCCATTTATCTCTCCGCCTAGATCACAGCCTGCTCGTATACATCTCCTTTATAAAGCACCACTACCCTCATCTGATCCGGCATGCTAACTCGCAGCAGAATGACGATAGCCGCGGTGCTAATTTTAAACCTGGCAGCCTGAAGAAAACCTTAGCTAGTGTTCCAGTCTTCTTCACACTTCTGCATCCGTAGGCTCGGAGTGCGAAGTAACTCATGTCACAACAGTATATTTAGTTTCCCCTCGCTGTTTTGCTTTGCTTACAAAACAAGATACAGAGGATTATAAGACTGTTCAGCCCTTCGGCTCATGATATGCTAACTGGAAACGATGTCCTCCTGCCATCCCAAAAGATCAGAATCTCCATCAAATGACTTAATTCACCTTCTTTTTTAGCTGTTATATCTTATATCTTCATTTTATTTTCTTTGGAAAAAGCAGCCAAATCTTTTCAAATGGCCCACAACGATGAAATAAATGAATGCTAGTAATCCCTAGCTAATAAAGCTTGGAATTGTCACAGAAAATGTTTTAGCTTGATTTCAACAAGCAAATATATATAAATCTTTAGTACAGTGGAACCCGGTTATGTCGATGTCCTAGGGGGTCGGCAAAAAGCATCGAGGTAACCGATGATCGAGATAAACGAAAATCAAAATGGCGGCAATATATTAACGTGCTTGAAATTTCTTTATGTACATGATGTGCGTTAATAAATGAGAATGTGCATGCACGTGTTTTTGAAGGGGTTTTTTACACAACAGCGTTGCCGCGATTTGTTTGATAAAGGCATGCTATAAAAATACATACAGTACATGTTTATCTGTCAGGAATCCACCTGCCATGCCCCCTTCAGCCCCCTTCAGCGTGTCAGGTGTTTTCTCGGCCGCTTTCTCTGAAGCTCCGCTTTAATCGTGCACATATGGTGCTCGTTTATCATCATCACCAGCTCCTATTTAAACTTCCACACTCTCACTGTCCGTTATTGTTGGTATATGTTGGTTCACAGCGGTCGTTGTTATCGCGCATGCGTATCCCGGTACGTGTCTTCCCACCGGCACTCTCTCAACGGCTGCGCTTTTCTTCCCAAAGCGCATCGCGGATTTCCCCCCCGATCCCGGTTCAT
>JBCEWE010000104.1:1531751-1554251 GCA_039877035.1 Silurus lanzhouensis | reverse complement strand
TATACTACCTTACATGTTATCTTCATACTGTAGTATGGTATGGTATAGCATGGTATCGTTGGGTATTATTTGGTATTGTAAAGTACGGTAATAGAGACAGGACTCAGGACAATCTTAAATTCACCCCACTCGAATCGAATGAACCTCAGTGTGTTTAGAGTCCAGGACTGCTGTTGTACTTTCTCACTCCTGCTGTGTGGGGACTGTGGAAATCAGCTGGGCCTCGACACACACTGCCGTGTCCAACTCTTCACTACCAATCCGGCTAATGACACACAACTGCTCGCTTCACTGCACCCTACTGCCACTGTCCTCGTATCGACCCGCTGGTCTGTACCTTTCTCCTCTTACATACTCTTTCTCTCTCTTTCTCTTCTTTTTTCTCTCACCTCTGTAGTCTTCTCTGAACTCAGCCATGGAGGTTGGAGCCGCAGGGGGGCATCAATGGAGTGCTCGTGTTTTTTCTCTGCCTTTTTCCCGAAGGAAAGATGCTGGATATGTGAGTGTGTGTTATAAATTAGTTCAAAAGAGAGCTATTATGTGGAGAAAAAAGGGCAAAATAACTACACTGAGGTATGAGAAAGGCCCCTTTAGGCAAGTCAGGAAATCCACAGGATAATTTTCTACTCAACTAAGGCCAACTCTACAAACTACCAATTATTTGGAAATATTTTATACCAATATTAAGAATGCATCACTACAAAACGATGACACAACACATTCATTTAACAAATGCTGTCCATTAAACACAAACATATATGGAATAACAAATATAATGTACTTATTCACTTAAATATGAAGATAAAAAAGATTTTAATGATTAGTGCAGAATTATTTTTGATCCCTGTTTCTAAAAATATCTCTAAAGTAATTTATTTCTTCTTAAAATGTAACATAATTAAACCCAACATCATCAGTTATACTTTACATTTGTGTAATTATTGGTTATCATGGTTTGGAGTAGAAACTTTGAGCCTATATAGAACCCTATTCAGCTTTGGGATAAATTGTAAATCAGTACCTTTACATTTATAGCATTCAGCAGAGCAACTTACATTTATTTCATTCCTTCAACTGAGAAGCTATGGGGTTAAGGGCCTTGCTCGGGGGCCAAAGAGGGGCTGCTTGGTGTGGCTGGGTTTTAAACTCACAACCTTCAGATCCAAAGGCCTTCGTTGTTCACAAAACGTTGTCCATATAGTATATAGATGTAGTGACATTAGGGGAACATGTGGCCATTATTAGAGTGACATTCTGTGTGTGTGTGTGTGTGTGTGTGTGTGTGTGTGTGTGTGTGTGTGTGTGTGTGTGTGTGTGTGTGTGTGGAGAGTCAAGAGCCTGTGAGAGCACTAACCGCAAAATATAGCCTGGAGAATTTTACCATTTTGCTGCTAATCGTCCCTAATTAGTAAATATGGATACCCGATAGCTGAAGCACTCAGTCACAGAGATTCAGAGAAAGAGAGTGAAATGGAGAAAGAGAGAGAGCGAGCGAGAGAGCGAGAGAGAGAGAGAGAGAGGGATGAGAAAGTCGTACATGAGTAAATCACAGTAAAGCGCATTAGCTTGCTTAAACCGTGACGTTAAACCCTGCCCACCTGCTGTTAGTAGAGTTTTCTACTGTTGTAATAAAATCCACAGTGACAGCAGTTGTATACAAGTTTTAATGTGTGGCATCATAAATAATAAATAAATACTAAAAAACACATACACATTTGGTGTATATGGGCAAAGCTAATCCGACATTTAAATGGGATATTGTATTTCGAGTCAAAAACCTTCGAACAGCTTCAATTTCGCCTCGGTTAGCCTCCAATCGACTACAAGGTCATTTCATTTGAAATAAAGCATTTTCTTGATATATGAACAATACATCTGAGGTAAATGTCGATGTTCCTGATGGAGTTGACTTATTTTCATGGCCACCCCACCTGCAGATCTTGATTTAACAGCTCTAGGGAAGCTTGCTAAAGGATTTCTCAGTCATTAGCTTATGTAAAGCTTTGGACTTTGACCACCTTCTTGTGTTTAAATGGAGGATTTGAAAGCTCCATAAAAATTCTGACCATGCTTGAGCTAAGATTTATACACCACAAAACCTAAATGTTAAATACATGTTTTTGGATTGTAATAAAAAAAAAAAAAAAAGGAATACTTTTCCTCAGTGTGTGTTGCAATCCAAACACTCAGGAATTCTTTGCTAACCTAAAATTAGCTTTGATAGCTCAGACTCTTTGGACTTTCCACCAAATATTTTGTCTCCTATACAATTGTTTCTATAACACTTTCTATGAACTCCATACTGTATGATCACTCTATCGTGACCTCTAAATACATCAATACCTATTATAATAGCATTCTTAATTTATATTATGTATGCCTATCAATAAAAATATTCAAGAAAAAGCATTACAGATCACAACAATCATAAATTGTTAAAAAAAACATTTTATAATGCTATAACACATTATAGCACCAAAATTCAGCTTCTTAGTGCATTACTGGCATGTTCATAAATATCTTAATGAAAAAAAAAAAAAGATTTTTAGCTCTGTGTGTGTGTGTGTGTGTGTGTGTGTGTGTCTGTGCAGACATTGTGGATAATGTAGCAGTGTGTTCAGCTTCTGAACATATTTACGATTCCCCCATAGACGGTATTTCAGGATGTTTATAGCAAACACAAAGCGGTTAATAGAGTTCTATTTATAACTGGGCTAATAGGCTAAATGCTGTAGAACAAAATAATTTAGGAAATTAATGGCACATCTCACCCACACACACACACACACACACACACACACACACACACACACACACACACACACACACACACACACACACACACACACACTTACATACATATCTGTATTACCCAAATGTTAACTACTGAATTAAATTATATATATTATTTAACCAATCAGGCATTTTATTAAAATAAAATAAAAATGTAAACTGTTAAAATTTTGATGATCATAAACATCAACAATAATAATAACCTGTGTTGATAATTTGCATTAACTGTGCTGATCGCAATTTTATGATGTTTTATGTTTCCTTTTCCCAACTTTTGCGAAATTGAGCCAAACAGTGACTTAAAAACCGAGCTACGTACCAAACAGTGAATTTTGTGTATATAGTATTTCTTTACTAATTAAAAGAACCCAATAGAAACCAACATTACTCAGCAAAATTCTATTTTATATAATCACAATACAATCACGAGTCAACTTTATAAAAATTTCCAGATGTAACGTGATGAGCAAACCGGAGGAGACAACGGTGAGGAAACACCCCATGAGACACCACAAGCAAGGAGAAAGCCTCAGGAGAAATCAGAAGGGAACTGTCATCTTCCGGGTGACACCTCTTTTTGATCTGTGCTATTTACAGAAGCTTTTTTATAGATGCTAGTTTACTGACCTTCGCTGTATGTGTGTGTGTGTGTGTGTGTGTGTGTGTGGTGTGTGTGTGTGTGTGCATGTGTGAATCCATTCAAGATAATCAAAGTGCTCTCTAAAAACCTTGAAGGCCCAGAGGAATGAAAGAATATATTAGTGTACCAGTATGAAGCATTATAACCTGTTATGAATGTTGTATCACATGCTGTAAATAATGCATATAATTCATACTTTTTCTTATTTAGTCATTATCTTAGCTATTATGTATGCTATATTATATTATACTACTATATTATATTAACATGCATAAGGAATACAAGATATTTTGAAAATTGAATTATAACATAAGTAACTATTATAATTCATAATGTCACCATTTAAAGATACACTATATTATATAAAGCATTCTAATGTATTATGTATGATGAATTTACCCGATATCAACATACATAAAAAAATGATATATTATATAAGCATTATAAAGAATATGCACAATGAACCTGAAATCATTGTCATATACAGTATCCATTAAAGTGTATACTATATGAAGTATTATAAAGTGTCATGGATGCAGAATTAAGTATCATGGACCCACTTAAACATATACAGTACAGTATCTCTAGGCTGAAACAATTCTTTGAGTAATTTAAATACAAAAAAGCTAATAATTTCGTCCAACTCTATATATATATATATATATGAGATTTTATGGATGCCTGATTATGTATCACGAACCTATTCAAGTCATATGAACATTATTTTCTATATCATGTGACTCATTATAGGTGTTATAGATTTTGGATTACGTACCATAAACCTAAGTCACTTATAAAGTATATTATATTCTAAATGATTATGAAGTATTATAAGATGTTATAGATGCTGGATATTGTACCGCGAGCGCTCGATTCCTAGAAAGTGTCTCGTAACAGGTTTCTTTCAGGCCACACTGGAAGCCACTTTGATTTCTTTAAGATTATACATGTTATATGTTTTATTTTGTATCTTTCCAAGCAGGGGGTCTCTCAGGCTTGTCTTTTGTGAGTTAAGTGCTTTTTATTCAGCCGTGCGAATATAGCATAGTACAGGTTATAATGGCTTGCAGGCTTGAGCGGCGTCGGAGAAATCGTCGTAGCGTCCAATCTAGTCCGTCCATTACGTGCATTACACACGGGCCGTGCCATTCGAAGCATTTTTTTCACTGAGCAAATTGCGTGTGTGTATTTGTGTCTGCGAGTGAGCCGGTTATGTGTGTTTGTGCTAAAGGGAAAGTTTGTAAAGTCTAATGCACCCACTCTATCCTCTATCTTGCACTTCATAATAATTTACATAAACGCACACACACACACACACACACACACACACACACACACACACACACACACACACACACACACACACACACACAAAGAAACTTTCTCTCTCTCTCTCTCTCTCTCTCTCTCTCTCTCTCTTCTCTCTCTCTCTCTTTCTGCAGCATCCCCTCCTCCGCCATGGTAGTCTAATTACTGCAAATGATCCCACCTCTTGTTAGAAATTTCTGGCAGTGCTTACGTGTGTGTGTGTGTGTGTGTGTGTGTGTGTGTGTGTGTGTGTGTGTGTGTGTGCGTGTGTGTGTGTTTGTGTGTGCGTGTGTGTGTGTGTGTGTGTGTGTGTGTGTGTGTGTGTGTGTGTGTTGTGTGAGTCAGTGATTGGTACATTCAGAACTCTGTACTCTGGGATAATTTTATCCTGCTGCTTTCACACGTCTCTCTACCGTCCGTACAGAACCGTGAAGCAGCAAGTACGCTAGCAAAAGGACTCCTATTTTTTTTAAGAAAATAAGGACAAATGACTCACCTGGGTGTCCGACATCACATACAGGAAGTGCTGATCAGCCGAGAAAGCCATGTCGCGTAAGACCGGGCCGCTCTCCACCACCTGGACCGTTTCGTACTGAAAAGCACCTTGGGAGGGTCCGTCCACCCGAATCTGTTCAAGAAAAGACAGAGACAGAGTAGTGCTGTTACTAATTTTGGTATTGAAGAACTTCACGATGATGGGACAGCTTGTTAGACAGCAATACCGGGTGTTATGTACTAGCATGTGTTAATTCAGCAGGAAAAAAAAAGTCATGTCGCCTCTCAGCCTGCTGCGACGACGCCGTTCTCACATTTTTCTGTTTTTTTTTTCTGACATCTGAGCATCTGGTATAGATGCTGCACCACCTGCCAGGCAAAGGAACAGACACTGACAGCAATGCTTATGCTAATGGTCATGAAAAGCTCAGCGGGGAAAGAAAGGCCCATGAAGTTGCAGAGTCTCCAGTGACAACTTTGTGTCTAACCCGGGCAAACCAGAAATAGCTCCAGGAAAGCTCAGGAGGCTTCAGGCTTTGACCCTGACGGAAAACAAACCATCCTGCTGATCTTTTAAGAAAGCAGGCACGAGTGGCTAACACACCGACACGCCATTCATGTCGGGCAAGGAACAACTCCCGCTCGTTCACATAGAGAGAATACAGTATAGCATGATGCAACCAAGGAGACATATAATGCTAACTTGTTTCTGTACTTGTGCTCCACAAGCATCGAAAGTTCATCTAGGTAAAGAATGAAAACAATTGAGGTAAATTGACCATTGTGAGTTTTTCTTTTATTGACCGAAGGGTACCAACAATTTTGTCCACGTGTGTAAGTGCTTTTAATCAGTTGTTTCTTTACCGGTCTCTGAAAATACCACAAAAAGAAACTTCAAACTCCAAAGTTCTCCATTAACATTAAATACACAACATGGACAAAGTTTGTCAGCTGACCATTAGACCTGTATTCTCTTGGTGAACATCTTATTCCTTTTCGAGTCTCCATTAGCTGTTATAATAACCTCCACTCTTCTGGGAAGATGTTCCACTAGATTTTATGGAGATTCATTCAGCCATAAGGGTGGTAGTAAATTTCAGGTACTGATGTAGGAGAGGTGAGGAAGCCTGGGGTGCGGTCAGCGTTCACATTCATCATATTAAATAGGGTTGAGTTTCAGAGCTCTATAGCAGGAGATCTTCCACTCCAACCCATGTAAAGTATATTTTAATAGAGCTGGCTTTGTGCATTTTCATGCTGGAACTGGTTTGAGTCTCTTTGTTCAAGTGAAGGGAAATTTTATGCTAGATATCGTATTCAAATTCGTGCCACCAATTTTTCGAGGGGGAAGAACCACATACTGTGGCTGGAAAATCCTAATTCTCAATACTTTTGGCTATTTAGTGCATATTCCTAATCCTAGCACAACTAGATTGAGGGGTGAGTCTTAATTTTCCATATGTAACCACTGGATTCTTGTTTCAGGAATAACACCAGATCACTTCCAAGCAACAGGATCCGATTGAGAATCAGGTTTATTGGCCAAGTGTTTTGACACACACAAGGAATTGTTCCAGCTGTTGGTAACTCTACTATTATTACTGCTATTAAGTACAAACATAAATAACACTGTACATTCAGCCTATACACAAGACTATACAAGACTATACAAGACTATACAGGCAATACAGATGTCTAAAAAATGTCTGAAAAATCATTAAAAAAAACCATTATGTACTTTTGTGAGATTTCAATTAACGTTAAAAAAGCCTGCTAATCACACGAATCTGCATAAAGAATTAATTCGTTCCACAGCGGCCATTTTGACTTGCCTTGTTGTTGTTCTTTTTTTTTTTTTTTGTAAACTTTATTCATTTCAATATCAATAAAGTGGATTACAGCATCCAAATCCTGATTGGATTACAGCGCTAATCTCCACTATCGCATTAGAGCTGGAATTCAATTCCAGGCAGAACCGTGATTCAGAGACAATCTTAATTATCTCTGTAGAGATGTCATGTTAAACAAAAAAAATCTACACAAAATACACGCATTTCTATTTTGGGTGTTAAAGAGAGGAAAACTTGATTAAATAATAACAACAGAAATAGGAACAAAAACAAACAAATATCAATCCATCCTGGAGTTTTTACACACACACACACACACACACACACACACACACACACACACACACACACACACACACACATACACACATACACACACACACACATACACACACACACACACACACACACACACATACACACACACACACACACACACACATACACACACACACACACACACACACACACACACACACACACACACACACACATACACACACACACACACACACACACACACACACACACACACACATACACACATACACACACACACACACACACACACACACACACATGTATATACAGTGCCCTCCACAATTATTGGCACCCCTGTTTAAGATGTGGTCGTGGACTTCCTTTTTTTTAAAACAACATAGATCCCAAATGCAAAAAAAGAGAAAAATCCAACCTTTCATTTAAATACAATTCTTTGGTGGTAAAAAAATCACACATTTAGAAAAAAAAAAAAAAATTGAAATCATGTGTGCCACAATTATTGGCACCCCTAACAATTCCTCTGAAAAATTTAATTGTTTTTTTTTTTTAATATATTTTTCTGTAGTTGCTAAGGTTGGTCAGGGTATCTAGGTACTTTTAATTAGTAATTCATGATTTCCTGTTTCCCTGGGGTATAAATATGACGTGACACAGAGGCCTAATTCTCTTACCCATTTGTCAACATGGCAAAGACAAGAGAACACACCATTCAAGTAAGGCAGATGTGTGTCGACCTTCATAAGTCAGGCAATGGCTACAAGCAAATAGCCACTCGCCTTAACTTGCCGGTATCTACAGTCAGAGGAATCATTAAGAAGTTTAAAACAACTGGAACAGTGACAAACAAGGCTGGAAGAGGTCCCAAGTTTATCTTGCCACAACGCACAGTGAGGAGGATGGTAAGAGAAGTAAAAAAAATTCCCAAGCTCACCGTCACAGAATTGCATCAAAGAGTGGCATCTTGGGGTCACAGAGTCTCCAAAACAACCAGCAGACGCTCTATACATGCCAACAAGCTGTTTGGGAGGCATGCAAGGAAAAAGCCTTTTCTCACTAACACTCACAAACGTAAACGTCTGGAGTTTGCTAAGCGGTACTGGGACTTCAACTGGGATCGTGTGCTTTGGTCAGATGAGACTAAGATTGAGCTTTTTGGCAACAAACACTCTAAGTGGGTCTGGCGTAAAACAAAAGATGAGTATGCCGAAAAGCACCTCATGCCCACCGTGAAGTATGGTGGAGGATCTGTGATGCTGTGGGCCTGTTTCTCTTCCAAAGACCCTGGGGACCTTGTTAGGGTGCATGGCATTATGAACGCTTTAAAGTACCAGGATATTTTAAATAAAAACCTGATGGCCTCTGCCAGAAAGCTGAAGATGGGTCGTCATTGGATCTTTCAGCAGGATAATGATCCAAAACATGTGGCAAAATCTACACAAAAGTGGTTCAGCAGTCACAAACTCAAGGTCCTCCCATGGCCATCTCAGTCCCCAGACCTCAACCCAATCGAAAACCTGTGGGGCAAACTAAAGAGAAGAGTGCATAAGAGAGGACCCAGGACACTGGATGATCTAGAAAGATTGTGCAAAGAAGAATGGTCAAAAATCCCTCTCTCTGTGTTCTCCAATCTTGTGAAATGTTATAGGAGGAGATTAAGTGCTGTCTTGTTGGCAAAAGGAGGTTGTACAAAGTATTAACATCAGGGGTGCCAATAATTGTGGCACACATGATTTCAAGTTTTTTTTTTTTTTTCTAAATGTGTGATTTTTTTACCACCAAAGTAATGTACTTAAATAAAAGGTTGGATTTTTCTCTTTTTTTGCATTTGGGTTCTATGTTGTTTTAAAAAAAGGAGAATTTTTAGAAGTCCACGACCACATCTTAAACAGGGGTGCCAATAATTGTGGAGGGCACTGTATATAGTCCAATTTTTTGGACCCAGCATGTGTTTTTGCCTATTATTATTGTACAGTATCATATAGGATATTGTAATATTTTGGAAATTTTGGATTTTGGAAATTGTCTGCAATGGCTTTGTTTGTAGGAGAAATTGAGGCACACTGTATTAATAAGTGGTCAAGGGCCGAGGAAGAGCAGGCGCACTGATATGTTGTGACAAGCCAGTCCGTATCTCGTTTTTCGGCTGACACGTAAACTTATTCACTTATTCGCAGTTTCTGTTTCATCCACAAGCAGCCGTAACAGCATTTTTTAAAATATGACGGCCGTCAAAAGAAACTAAGATCTCGGTAACCAAGAAGCGACAAATATTTTTCACTGGAAACTCAGAATTAATGTATGATACAAATTCATTATGCAGTAAATAAGCCATGATACACTTGATGGAAAAAAATTAATAATAGGATGGTGTGAAAGCACAGAATTTGACTGCTTTCCTTTAAAAAGCCTGCCCCGGGGTGCATTATTCTTCTTATCTACAGCAAATTAGCCACGATGCTGAATCAGTATATCATAGTTCGTATCCATTTGTAGTTACATTGAATGGCAATTAAATTTGACAATTTCTATTGGCATAATAGACACACTCATAAAATTTTTTATAATAAAAATGTATAAACAATACATTTTAATTTATTATTTTAATAATAATCTTTTATAATCATGTAATAGGACAAGCAAAAACAAAATAAGACAAAACTACTGATGACACTGGAGACTTGTTTCAATAATGCGAAACAAACCTATTACACAAAACGTTTGAATATGCCATTGTTCCATTGTCAACTTTTACTATAGAAACGATAACAAGCTACCATGGGGAGAGGTATCTTTAGTACTGGAGGTGATAGCTTAGTGGTTAAAACGTAGGCCTTTGGATCCAAAGGTCATAAGTTTAAATCCCAGGCACACCAAGCTGTTACTCCTGGGCCCCTAAGCAAGGCCCTAAACCCCATAGCTGCTCAGATGTAAGAATGAGCTGTAATGTAAGTTGCTCTGGAAAAAGAACGTCTTGTAAATGTAAATGATAACATATTAGACCGAGCGTGTTAATACAACCCTGACGATGAGTTGTAACCTCACTACTGTTCACCGGAAAAAAACTTACCGACCCCCTTGGACCAATCAGATACCAATATTAATAATATATAAATCCAAAGACAGCTGGCCTCTGCTAAGTTTTCAAACATCGCCACGGTTACGAAGCAAAGACAATCATCATGATGACGATTAAAATACAGTACAATGAATAAGCGAGGATCTCTGGTTTACCCCTGTCCACTTGTGTTTTAGCGTTCTAACAGCGTGTGTGAGCCGAGCTGGCGCCTGCCTAAGCCTGACAGCAGGCAGAAATCGAGGTGGCGAGGGAAGCCATTCCGGTGCGATAACCGCGAGAGCTTCACAGTTTCCTCGTGCTGCGAATACGCTGCTTAGCCGCCATGGAAACTGCCACTTCCTCTGGCTCGGAACAAGCTCCATCTGATCCCGGGTCTTATGGTGAGCGGATCGAAATAGGTCAGGGGCAAACAGACTTGGAGATGTTTAGCGTGGAATAGAGACTTATTTTCGGTGACGCATATTGAATTGTAGTGACTCAGCAATCAAATCAAACATTGTGTACAAGTTCAATATTTCAGATTCAGAATGGATCAGTTTTATTGGCAAAGTATGTCCGAACATACAAGGAATTTATTTCTGGTTTTAAACAAACCAGCAGTGTACATTTAACAAACAGGCACAGCAATGCTGGACTGAACAAGACATAGACTAATACAAACATGATTACACATAGCACAACAAGAAAACAGTACTTATAGGCCCTGTGACAGAAACTGACTTAAAATTCTTATGACAATATACTTTAATTCAAACTGATACTAACATTTGAGCCCCAGTGGCCTAATGGATCAAGAACTGGCCTGCTAAGTCAGGGATAATGGTTTTGAGGTCCATCTGCGAGGGGGGTTTCAACAGAATGGTGCAGTGGAATCATGCTGGGCCCAGAACCCAAGGGTCGATATACCGAAACCATCGTCTGCTTAGTGTATCCTTCTGGAGAAGTGGTTGAGACATTGGACATCAATCTAAATCCCTAAATGCTCAATTATAAGTCATGCATTTATGGTCATTAGCAGTTGTTCTCATTAGGAAAAAATGAAGTCGAGGGTTCAGGGTCTTGCTCAAGGGCCCAGCAGTGGCAGATAGAGTGGCAGCAGATGGTCCTGATCAAAAGTCCAGCGTCTTAACCACTGAGCCACCATTTCCGTCACTCAGAATAAGGGTATTTGCCATAACATTTCGCATTTAAATCAACACTACTCCCTCTATCTCTTTATTCAAACGACCCGAGAACAATCAAGAACAATAACAGGTTCCCTGTCATTTAAAATGAGAAGAAACTTTTCTACTCTGTCGCCCTAAAATACATTTCACAACTGACCCCTGTTTACAGCCCGAGTTGCCGTTGCCAAATAAATCTCCCCGCAGCACTCAGGCAACGACTCCGACCACAAACTGAGGGGCTTCAAAAGAAAACCGCACCATTGTAATCCGCACTCGAAAGAAATCCTTGATGCTGCATTTCCCGAAAACTTTCCACTGGCGACAGGCGGCCTTTCAAGTGCACGCTTTCTTATTCACCAGCCTGGCTGTGGTCATTGATTTTGGATTATCTGTGTAAGCACCAATCTCAGGAGAACGCCTCGTTTTTCCATAGTCAGGCACAAGAAAGCCTTAACGAAACCCTGGAGTCAGCTAAAACACCACAGACAGAGAGACCAGAGAGACAGAGGGGAAGAAGGAGAAGAAAATAAATGAGACACAAAGACAAGAGAGGGAAGAGGAGAGAAGCAGGTGTTTTGAATTTGCAGTATATAGGATGCAGGAATTTCATCATGCTTCACACAGGCAACGCAAATCCTAGGTTTAAAGTTTAACAACTTAAAAATATTTGTGATCATTGTTTTTTTTGCGTAAATATCTTGTAATGTACATGGTGATTCAAAAAAGTTCAATTTTAGGCTCTTCAATTAAAAATTGTAACATTGTTACATTTAATGTTTTCTTTGATTTACCCTCTTAATTCAATAATTTGCCTATTGCTAGCTATATACAGTATAGATATATATAAGTGTAATAATATAATAATTATATACTAATATACAATTAGTATATATATATATATATATATATATATATATATATATATATATATATATATATATATATATATATATACAAACAATTACAATTTGGTAATAGATTATGAAATATTAATCTTACTTTACTTTTAGCATGTAAATGCTTTTCTAACTTTTTCTTTCTATTTTTTCTGTTTTCTTTTTTTCATTTTGCATTATAAAAAAAAGACAGTCAATTTCACTTTTTTTTCATAGCTCTAGTGGTCTTAGAGTCTATATATAGATATAATTATATATATGCTTTAACCTTATATATGCAATTGACCATAATTTGACCTTTAAACATACGTAAGGCGATTTAAATTGCTTTTGGGAAAATTCTTATCCCAGCAAGTAACTATAGTACAACTAAATCTCGGTTTTTCTCAGCCCAGGACAGCTTCCTGATCAGAACCAGGCCTCTGTCTGACTTATAGCACTGGAAACTCGTCACAAGCTATTAGGTTATGTAAGAGCGTTGTAGTGCACAATGTAATGAGCACATGTTATTATCATGTCCTTTGTGCAATGACAGGACTGCAAACTCCCTGGAGAAGATCTGGCTCTAAAACAGAGTGTATCGCTAATTCGTTTCCTGCCAACAGACTCCTTTGTCCTTTTTATATCTGGCAGAACTTCCCAATGCTCTCATTTCTCATCTTATCGACTCACAACGAGACGCTTTTACTTTAAACCCAAGAGGTGAAAGACAATCCATTTGAAGAAACTTCCCAAACAAGACTCAAAGTTCCTCCATGTTCTCTCTCTGTCCTGCTCCTGTATGATTAGTGTGAACCTGTCAAGCAAAGTGCAACCCTCGCTTTTTTTCCCCTTTTTTTTTTCGGTGAATGCACGTTGATTTGTGCTGCGTGCCTGAAAATATAGGTCCAGCTGAAGCAAGCTGACAGCATTGCAGTTGCAATAAATAGACAGACAGCACATATGGTTCCTTACGCTCCATTTTTTCCACCCCATACAACATTTCCCTGCAGAAGAACGAACACAACGTACATGCTTAGGTTCATAAGATCGAAGGGAGAGAATATAACCATGCTGCAACGTAGCCGGTTTTAGACTGCGAGATTATTTCATTGTGCAACTCAGCAACTGATGAATGAAATTTTTTTTTTTTTTTTTTTTTTACATAAAAAAGCAAGCATTACTACTATTAAATTCTGTTATTTTTCAAATGAGATCATGCTAACCAGCCACATTTTTGACATTCATACTGTTAGCATTAGCCAAAAAAAAAAAAAAAACAATTTCAGAGAACCATTAATAGCCTGAGGTTAACTCCCTGAGTATGCAAAAAAAAGGCAGTGACATCTTTAGTTAGTTTGTAAAGCTGCTAAATGTGTAGTCAGCTAGTCTACATAAGCACTAGTGAATTGCTGACTCACTGTTATTTCTAAGCTTTGTGTTTTAGCTATCAAGGTTCCTAGACGGTTTACAATGTCTTTAGTATTTTCCCACCTCAGAATCAGATATACCAGGGACGAGTGCTTTATATGTTTACTTTGTTGTTTAGCTAGCATGCTGACTAGTATGCTAGTGGGCTTACGGTGTAGGGTTGATAACATATTGTCATATCTATAAACCGTATGTTGAGTGTTAATTGTAATGTTAATTGAATATTTACTCCCATGTTGTTGTTTTTTTGTCAGTTTTGTGCTGTGAAGGTTTAGCTAGCAACCATACTAGCCAGCTGGTTAAATTTTGTATGCTTGACTAGCAAGCTAACATTAAATGACTAGTAAAGGTAAAATGGCACGTTGTACCTGTCGCATGGATTTTTTTCACCACAGTAAAACTCTTTCTGTGTGTATATCCGTGGCTTAAACCAGGTATTGCCCTTAAACCCGACCCTCTGATCAGTAACTCAGAGCCTGAACCACTGAGCCCACCACTACCTGGTTGTTTAATATACCGTGTTGAGCATTTATATATAATTATAAAAAATACATTCAGCAAGCTTCTGTAAGGTTTTTTTGGATCTTAGCAAATCTAGAGAGAATACCCATCCAGGCCAACAAAGCAATTATAGGCCTGAGAAGTATCTCAGTGTCAGTCAATAGCGGGGATAAATGCTGCGTTTTCGCTTCACTGTGGGAGTGTCGATATGTTGCTGGAGGCGGCTGCTTTCCCCACAGCCCCCAGGTGAGCTGACGTTAATCTACAGCATTAGGGGATGATCCGATCCTAAGAGCTGCTGTATGTGCCACAGCTTACTGCGCAGCATGAGGCATAAGCATTCGGAAATGAACGTCAATGAACAATATAGGATTTCGTAAGTCGCTGTCCAGGTTAGAGATGCAACGTATTGAGTTTGATCTCACTGCCGGCAGCATATAAATCTGCTCAGCCCGGAAACCACAAAGACACACTGGTTTCCGAAGAACCAATTGAAGCTCTACGTTTGAGGAAGAGTAAAAAGCGATTTGTCTCTGCCTGTGACGAATGCTATATGGCTTCTAACAAGCAAAAAAAAAAGGAACATGAGCCCGTCCTCTGGCAAACATGTAGCACCCAGTGAGTGGCCATGTTGACGAGAGTGGGTGACTTTGTTTTGGTTGCTGGGTTGGAAATCATCGTTGTCGAAACACTCTTGATCCTGACTGTGCACACATGCATGTGCGGATGCGTGTATAAAGCTAGGGGAGCATTCTCGCAGCGAGAACCCCGCAGTAGAGTAACCTAATCAGATTTCCCGGTCCATTCTTTCCTCTGGTTTCATCTCCACAATTAGTCCAACTAAAGCGCAGTTGGATTTTAATTAAGCAGCCTCTGACAGTGCACATGAAACCCAAGGTTCTGCCATGCTGACTCGGAGAATAGAACTTTTCTTCTGTAAACTATCTCTACAAAAAGCTAATCTACATGTTAAAGAAACACTACTCTGAATTTTTTCTAGCTAATCTTTGCCTACTTTACTTCTACTTTATTTCTAAATTGCCAATGTTGAGTGAAAGAAACAAGGAAACATAAAAATTCATTAAATGTTACGTTATACGAAGTAGAGTCGGATCGTGACACTACATGGACCTGACTTTTCCAGCCAGATGTGTTTCTTTCCCACACTGTTAGCACACAGCTGGAGACAAACAGTTGTATACTATGTCTTTGGATGCAGTAGCATTATTTTCTTCTTCAATTGAACTAGGAAACCCAAACCTGTTCCAGCATGACAATGCTTCTGTGCACAAAGCCAGCTTCATCTAGATGCGCTTAACATATTTTGGAGTGAAAGATCTTTTGCTAAAGAGCTCTGACCTCAACCTTATTGAACATAATGAATGTGAACACTGACTGCACCCAAGGCCTTTAGTAGAACAAGTACCCCAAAGAGTGGAGGTTATTATGGCAGCAAATAGGGACTAAATTTGGAAAGGGATGTTCGAAAAGCACCAGTTGTACGGTTAGGTGTCCATAAACACACACATATATACAGTATATATATATATATATATATATATATATATATTATATATATATATTATATATATATATATATATATATATATATAAGCCATAGAGCCCCAGAGAGAGACATTAGCAGGTCAAGTGCACTTCTGTCACACTCTTAGCCTGTAGCCCCTCAGAGAGCAAAGCCGAGATCACACCACTCTGCTGTTTTTCTATTTTTTTCTTTTTTTCATATAACTCATGGGACAAGAAAGAGCACTCTAGTAAGTCTAACATTTTTATGTGTCCAACATATCACATCTCCATGGAGACTTCAGGACGTTAAAAAGTTTAAAAGTATTTTCAATAAGAAGTCTCATCTGATTTTTTATCAGCAGTTCAAATTAGGAGTGAAGGTCAACTTTCCTGATTGGATACTGATGCAGTATAAAAAAAAAAAAAAGTTGGATCTTCCCTTGTTGTTCAAATGCAATGAACCTTCCTTTTGGGGAGGTTGCTCAATTTGAGACTACCATGCAAGAGCATAGAGTAAGCACGGAGTACGTGGGGATTTTTTCACAGATCCATCGTCTTCGCTATGTTCCTCCCCATTTTCAGCCCCCTCCCATCCGCTTGCCACCTTCTCCGTCTCAATCTCAAACTCGGCTTGTTTTCTTCCATCACAATCCCGCCTCACTACCCTATCTGCCACTATTTCAATCTCTTGCGCCCGGCCTCGTATGCTATCCATCTGCTGCACCCCATCACCTGCGGCCTCTATCGCTCACTATCCCTCTCTTTCTCCTCTCTCTCTTTCTCTCTCTCCTCAGTCTCTCCACATTTTCAGTGCAGTTAAATTGAAAGTCCTCACTCAATGCATTCTACTTTGGAGGAGACACTGTAGCCTCTGGCCGGACTCTGGAAATCTGAAGGGATTTGGGCACTTTTTTTTTTCCTCCGCTCTTATTTTCAGAGAAAGCAATCTCGCACGGCATGTTCAGCATGGCCAACAGCACAACAACTGCAATCATTCAAGCTGAAGACTTCCAGGCATTGGCTCTCTCCTGATATCCGCTGTATACCAAATGAATGCACTTCATGTCAGTCAGGATGATTCCACACACACACACACACACACACACACACACACAAATATCTAATTTGCTCCAGCTTTGCTAGATTTACACAACACAACCATCATTATCGTTACAAATGACCTGCCTGTGCAAATGATTTTTTATTCACATTTGCCAAAGCTTGCATTTTCACCATCCTTCTTCTCTGCGTGTCCTTTCCAGCAGTACACAATCATCAGTCTTGTTTTTATGTAGGCTATTTTTTCCTGCGAGGCCAGATCTTTTTCTTCTCCTTCTCTTTTCTTTTTCTCTCTGTGTGTGTATTTCACTTCCCTATCTGTCTCTCTCGTTAGCGCTGTTGCAGGTGGACGGGGCAGGAGGGCAATGCTCGAATTCTCCAATGATGCCAATTTATCTGACACAAATGCCAACAGAAGTGAGACAAATATTTTATTCGGGCCTCTTCGCCAGGAAAGATTGATTTTATCTGACCGGATTGGCGTGTACACCTACAGGAAGTCCTGACACTGGGTCGTGCCTTACATTGCTTGTTAATGCTACTACTTTTCTATAAGGGTCATTGAAGTTACGAGAGTAGGAACTGTATATGTACCGTGTAATTAGTTTTATTTTATGCACATAATGATTTATACCAATCAGCCATAACATTATGACCACGTGCCTTATTCTGTGTTGGTCCCCCTTTTGCTACCAAAACAATCCTGACCCATCGAGCATTAACAGCATTGACTTCTTCAGCAATGAGAGCTACAGGAGCTCGTTTGTTGGATTGGACCGCACGGTCCAGCCTTCGCTCCCCACGTGCATCAATGGGCCTCGGACGCCCACGACCACCCTGTCGCCTGTTCACCACTGTTCCTTCCTCTGACCACGTTTGATAGATACTGACCACTGCAGACCAGGAACAGAACACAAGAGCTGCAGTTTTAAAAATGCTTTGATCCAGAGGTCTAGACATCACAATTAGTCAAACTCGCTCAAATTCTCACGCTCGCCCATTTTTTTTTCCTGCTTCTAACATCAACTTTGAAGACAAATGTTCACTTGCTGCCTAATAAATATATTCACCCACTAACAGGTGCCATGATAAAGAGACAATCAGTGTTATTCACTTTACCGCTCAGAATGTTATGTCTGATGTGACTCATAGTTTGTCTCTATTCTATTCTATTCTATTCTATTCTATTCTATTCTATTCTATTCTAGTCTATTCTATTCTAGTCTAGTCTAGTCTATTCTATTCTAGTCTATTCTATTCTAGTCTAGTCTATTGTAGAGGTGGTCCTTTTTATTTCTAATTTTCTCTCTGGCTTGTAAAAACAAGGAAATGCCTTCTGGAGTATTTATCAGAAAGTCCATAGCAGGGTCCCTGACTCCATTCATTACATCACACCTTTCCAAATGCCCCAAAAGAGATAGAATCATAAATTGTCCACATATTTTAGTTTAAAAAGACTTCAGAAACCTTAGAATTCCTAATCGGAAAGATAGACGTCCCATGTGACCCCCTACTGATTTTTCAACATTAAAAAAAAACCGTAATACCCCCTTTACTGCAACAGTAGTTGAAAACGTCTCATTGTTTTGCGTCACTAATGCTAGTTTGTGCTTGTTAGTGGTGTTGGAGAGTAGCGGTGAACATAGATGGAGAGCTCTGATTGCCTCTCCAAAACTAGCAACACGGTATGTCTTTTTCTAATGTATTCTCAACTTCTAATTGTTTCTGCTCACCTAGAAATCTTAAAACATTCCAGTGTGCAAGCTACCAGGAACGGGCGGATCAATACTATTGAAATAAAATATCGTTTTAAAATATTGATCCTACCTGGGATATGTTTTATGAACAAATAGGGTTAATAGCTATTTCATGAGAATAAAAAACATCATCGTACAAACATCACTTTGTCACACAGACATTTTAAAATCATTATCTGGACCTTCTGAGGGTAAAAGTCCAGTCTGGTGCTGTTTATTTAATATTAATAATGCTGATTTTCGAATATACTGCATTGCTATCGATAACGACAATACTGCTCTTGAAAGTACTCATTTATGGAATTGAAATAAAAAACAAGTTCAAGTGCAATCCCCATAATACCTACAACCATACACTGATATTAGTGTGCAATTCAGGGCATGACTTGTGCTTTATCTTCTGCCCAATTGGTTATTATTATTGTACATATTAGAATTCCTGCTGGTCTGGAGATTCTTTTATTTAAAATTTTTTTACTATACATGAATACTAGTTAAACAGTATCTTGGTCACACTCTGAATACGATTATTATACTATTATATTGCTAAATACTCATTTTAGCATCGAGCAAAGCAGAAAGCCAGAGAGCAGGTCCACCTCCGAACTCCTACACCTGTGAAAAATGGAGGGCACAAACTATTGGACATATGGCGGATGGTGAGATGGCAGGATCTTAGGTGCGAGGATCGGGAGGGGGGAGAAAATAGAGTAGGGTATGGTTTTGTGTGTGTGTGTGTGTGTTTGTGTGTATGTGTGTGTACCTGGGTTTCTGTGTATGAGCACATTATTCAGTGGCTGGAACAAAAGTGTGCAGTGTTCCAGCTAGCTCACACAAAGCGAGTGCATTGAGTGTGAGCGTCTCTGTTAGCTGCTCTGTGATAGAGTTGCACGGTGACATTCTTTCCCAGGCTGCTTTGTGCTTTGGCAGTAGAACGAGGCCATTGTTGTTTTGGCTCTCGACTCCCGTTTTGTTTCGCATCCATGAGCTACTAAAGTCGGATTTATGTTTCCGAGCGGTTTTTCCAAACTCTTCCGAAGGTCGGGATGAACAATTCAAAAAGCCACAATTGAAACAGTGTGTTTCTTGAATGTTTTTCTTCCTCTTATACCTCACCACTTTACCAACAATAACATTTTCTTATATACAGTATTAAAGAATTTTTTTTTTTTTAATCTATTTATATTTATTTTTACTCAACAAGTTTCAAAGACTTTCTCATAAAGAGTTTTGACTGCTACAAAATAGTGACACTAACACTGGGGACCTCCTCCAACTGTCACTGCTTGGTGTATAGACTAATAGATGTGCATGTTTTGTAATTTTTATACATTTTGTCTGTTGGTCCTATAGCTGGTTCTAACAAATTAATAAAAACACACATACACACACTCAGAAGGGTTCAGGTTTTTGTTTAAAAAAATCACCACAGCATACATCCAGCCATTTCCCTGTAAACCTCCAACCTCTCACCCCTCCACCCCTCCCACTGCCTCTACCTCACACACACTCACATGTTCACCTGAAATAATCAATAGTCATTTCCAGTGAACTGATGAAGTCTGAGAGGTGTGTTTGGTGCCTTTTGGTGTCCCTGATACGTTACAACCTGTCCAGATCCATGGATCTACAAAAATGGCAGCCATCTTATTTGTTTCTTAAAGACACACACACACACACACACACACACACACACACACACACACACACACACACACACACACAATTACCTAAGTGTCCATATCATATCCAAAAACAGGAGCAAAATGACATGTCGACATCCAGCCAATCAGTCACACACGGTATAAATGAAGAGCGGGCTGAACCCCCCTGCAGGCAGCCATAAGGCATTGTGGGTAATGTAACCGCTAAAAAGCAGAAGATAAAGTGTGTACTCTGACACGTCTACGTGAGATACACAAACACACGTATACACACACCTATAACACACAATGTCATCGTCTCTAATAATACCCCTGTGCATGCACACATAAATGTTCGCACGCACACACATGCGCACTCACGTGAGTCATGTTAATGAGTTTTTGCGAGGCAGTGGGATTTAGTTTCATGTTTTTGTGACCTCCTGAGTGTTTGTCTAATTAATAAGGGACTCATGAAATCCCCTGGAACAGGAACTTCCTACAGAATCACTGTTTCTGGGACAGAGAGGAGCGACACTGTAAACTCACCTGCATATGCCTGTTCAGTGTATATGCCTGTTTAGTGATGAGTCTGTGCCAGTATACGTGTGTGTGTGTGTGTGTGTGTGTGTGTGTGTGTGTGTGTGTGTGTGTGTGTCTGTTTGTGTGTGTGTGTGTGTGTGTGTGTGTGTGTGTGTGTGTGTGTGTGTGTGTGTGTGTGTGTGTGTGTGTGTGTGTGTGTGTGTGTGAGAGAGAGAGAGAGAGAGAGAGAGAGAGAGAACATGTGTAAACAAGTTCATACGAGCTTCTGTTCTGAGCCCATGGCAATTTCCTCTCCCCCTTCTGTCATCACTTTATTAAATGCACACATTTCACCCCATGCACACATTGACACCTTACACCTCCTCTCTGCCTACCATTCTCATCCAACACACAAAAACACACACACGATTCCTAGCATATACAGTGGGTCCCCGGAAACGCCGAAAATCCGCGAATTTTGGACGCACCCCCCCAGCGAAGTAAGGTGTGTTTAAAAAGGTTATGAAATTTGTTAAAAAAAAATTTAAATTAACGTTTAACATGTTATTCCTAACGTTCCTGAAAATTCCGTCCCGCTGCGGATTCCCGCGAATTTTAAGGTAATCAGCAACTTGCTGTTAGTTACGTCCAAATGAGAACTCGCGAATTTTACGCAGAAATTTTGACAATATAAACAAATGTATTTAATATTCCTTAAAAATGTAAATAATCATGATTCTTTTCAGCGTTTTTTGACGATTGGCAGATCGTTTAGCTCGTTTTGAATATGTTTAGTGAGTTTTATTTTGAGAAAAAAAATGCCTTTCATTCGGTTTGAAATAGTATATAATATACATATATATTATAATATATCTATCTATCTGACTAACACATAAATCATCCTCAGTTCCATGCTCTATTCCCTGCTATATTATAATTATTTCCTGGAGATGAAACATCCTCATTTCCTTTTATTAATATCTCGTATAAAACCCTGCTGGTCGCTGTTACAGCCATGCAATTGCACCGAATCTGCTTAGTTGTTCTGCTCCGTTCTCTTTACATCAAAACAAATGACGGTCATTTCACCGCAGCCTGTTGTTTCACTCACGCGAAGGCATTGGGCCGATATTAGCCCCGTATTTTATTCCTAACATCCATGTTCCTCTAAAACAGGGCATCATCTGGACCATTAGCCGCCAGCACTGGCTCCAATAAAACCCTGTCTGAGGAGAGACGCCATTCATTTGGGACCATGGGAAAAGTTAACACACACACACACACACACACACACACACACACACACACACACACACACACACACACACACAATACAGGCTAGCAACCAGAGATTCAGGTTCAGGAATGATTTCGTTAACTTTTACAGGATTAGCCCCTGGAGCTGTTGTTTGTAATTCTCCAGCACTAGCTGCATGGTGAGGCGAGAGGCTCCTGCACATCTGTCTGCAGGTGTGAAGCTCCTCTCATGGCCGGTTACCTCCGAACACGGAGTGTGTGAGAGGTGTTGGCACCTAGCAGCAGTAACCTGCCACTCTCTATCAGCACTCAGCCTGA
>JBCEWE010000104.1:1516751-1526751 GCA_039877035.1 Silurus lanzhouensis | reverse complement strand
TGACTCAGGACTTCTTTTCGCTTCTGATCATCATCACTGAACCCCGCAACATCGTATATCTGCTATAAATGGACATTCGGTGCAACATAGATGAGGATGGGTTTCCCTCTTAAGTCTGGTTCCTCCCAAGGTTTCTTCCTTATGCCATCTCTGGGAGTTTTTTCTTGCCAAAGTCGCCACCGGCTCTCTCATCAGGGACAAACTTACACTTATAAAGAACATATTCACTTTTAATCATCACATTTTCTGCGTAAAGCTGCTTTGAGACAATGTTCATTGTTAAAAACGCAATACAAATATAAATGAATTGAATTGAATTGGTGTGGTTTGGATTAAACTCACGATTTTCAGATCCAAAGTCTTAACTACTAAGCTGCCACTCCAAAAGGGTAACTCCAGAGCTGCTCAATTACTCTTATGTTCTATTGAGCTCACCTGTATTCAATCAGTAAGTATGAAACCATGGGTGGGATGGTGTGTGTTTGAGTGCGTTGGGATTTGTATCTCATGGCGGCCGCATTTTGGAGTATGAGAGTCGTTGTCTTGCCATGACCTAACGTTCTCCAAAACTCACATGATCCAGAAAACGATTTTGAATCAAACCAGTTTAAGATACAAAGAACGCATAAGAAACGTCCATTAAAAATCTAATTTGTTACGAGTTCTGCGCCCCTCCTGCTGAAGGTCACACAGCACTGTAATGTAGTCCACAAAGATTCACCTTTATGAAACAAAAACACATTTATGTTATGTAACAGCTGTCTGGTGTTCGGTTGCTGAAGGTGGCCGCTGCTTGAAACGTTGACAGATGGCTGCACTTTTCCCTGATCTTCCTTTGGCCTTGTTCACCTGCACTGACACGTCCCTGTTCACCAAACACACGGGTTCGACATCAGTTTGAAAAAACTCTGGCAGGAACAAATTAGCAGTTCGAACGATTTTGATCTCAGAGATGATACACTATATAGACACAAGTAGTGAGACACCTGACCGTTCCTGCCACATGTGGTTCTTCTCCAAGCTGTTGATCTCCCTACTGAACACCTTTGGGATGAATTGAAACACTGACTGCACCCCAGGCCTCCTCACCTACTGTACATCAGTACCTGACATTACTACAAATATCTACAAGCACACACCAAAATCTAGTGGAACATCTTCCCAGAAGAGTGGAAGTGATTATAAGAGCAAATTGGGACTAAATGTGAAATGCAATGCTCAAAAAAAACACATACGTTTCACCCTATCGTGAGCTCGAATCAAACCGATTCTAGAAATCTGTAAATGTATAACACTTCTTTCTGTAGTTGAATTTATTTTATATTTAAAAAATTAAGCTCCAGTTAAAAAAAATGGTTTCCACTACAAACACTATTACACTCCATTAAACCTATTACTGAATTGTTTTCTTTACATAGTGTTTATACAGACAGCATTAAATCATCATCATCATCATCATCATCATCATCACTACAAACAAGTGTAGAAACTGTAATCCGGATGGTCCGCAACATCCTATTGGCCGCTAATGGTGTTCAGTAAATGGTGCTTTATTGGTTTTAAAGGGCGTCAGTCAGCGTTCCAATTGATTGTTCAATAAGGTTGAGGTCAGAGCTCTATAGCAGGAGATCTTCCACTCTAACCCATGTTAAGCAGATCTTCATGGATCTGGCTTTGTGCCCAGGGGCATCGTCATGCTGAAAAAGCTTCGGATCTCCTAGTTCAATTAACGGGAACATTTTATCCAGAGACATCTTATACATTGGTGTGCCTTCAGCGTTCTCCTAACAGTTTGTGGAAGAACCACATATGGCTGGAAAGGTCTTGTGTCCCAATACACCTGACAATCATTTTTCCATCTAGTGTAGACTTGGTGTTTTTGATAAATTGGAAATCGATGAAGTTTTGATGAAACTCGGTTGATTTATTTTTAATTTTTTTTCACGAGTGAGTTATTTCTTTAATATAAAAGAACCCAGATTCGGAATTGCTGTCGTCCGTGTCGAGCGCGAATCTCGCAGCTGAGCCAATTTTGAATTTAAAGCCTTCTATTCCTCTCCCAAGCGTAACACTAATATCCGAGCATCCCAAGATTTCCAAATTTCCTCCAACACACCCCTCCGCTCTGTGTAGCTCACAGGGGTGACATTGAGTTAATTAGATTTTTGGCATATGATTTAAAAAAAAAAAAAAGCGCTTCATCCAAATTTGTTAACTGCCACCAGTCCTTAATCCATAAATTTCCCAGCATGACACACGCTTCTAGTACTTTAATTGCGTGTTGTTTCTGACTTGGCCTCCGTCCTGTGTCTGCCTCGCCTCTCTTTCTTGTTCACCTGTTGTTCATCTCTTAATTAATTTGTCTATTTAATTCGTCTTTTTTGGGTAGCAAAGTCTTGCAAATTTTTCTTGTTTTTTTTCTAGTCAAATTTTATTCCTTGTTCATAATTCTAGATTACTTTTCCACTCTTGCTTGCATTATAACATAAATTCTTGATTTATAAAAAAAAAAAAGTTCAATTGACGCACCTTTCGAAGGGATCAAATTGAGATTTTGTTAGCAAGATGTCACTTGCATGATGTATTCTAAAAAAGACAGACGATAGAAACTTTGATAGGAACTCCTCCTTTACATCAGTGCTCATTGTACCCAGACCTGGGATTAATCCTTATCAATTTAATAAGAGGCTTTATCCAGCGTCACACTGCTGCGCTACGTTGGCAGAGGAGACAGGCGGCGGAGGACCAAATTAATAATGCAATGCTGTCTTGTGCCCAAAAAGCTGATACATTCTTTATTAGGGCACCCTAGAGAGTTGGAGAGAGAGAGAGAGAGAGAGAGCGAGAGAGAGAGGGAGAGAGAGAAAGAGAGAGAGAGAGGGGGGCTGCTGCCACTAGGGCCTGAGGAATAAAGCGATTTATGGCTCCTCCAGGAAAACACCTCTCCAAGCTTTGACAGAGGCTAAGTGCTACAAGAGGAGGCCTTGATATTTACGCTCTACACAAGGAAAAGTAATTACACGCAATATTAATAGTAAAAGAAACACTTTCAAACGCGGATAAAGTTCTATGTAGCTGTAAATAAACTCGTTGAACAGCTATACCGGCCGAATAAACATCCAAGACGAGCAACAAAACAATTTGCCATCCGAAACTGGTGCAGAGAGCAACCCTTCACATCCCCGTCACAAACTATTTAAACTCCTTCCATCAAGAAGGAGATACGGGAGAACGCGCACCAGAATCAGCACTGAAGGCTCACTGATGCTTTACTGATTCAACTGCAATGAACATCATGCAGTTCTGCTCAATTCATTCTGTACATTCGATATCATTCAGTTATTTCTGTCTATAATAGTGTATTTATTGTAGATCTTAGATTATCTTTATATCGATTGCATCCGTATATACACTGTGAATAAGCTTGTACAGTTGTACACAATGTTCTTGTCCCATTTTGTACATTTTCTACACATATAAGTGTGCCTTACACACAACACAGAACGTACAATAATAAAAATAATGTTTTCCTATTGAACCATTTGCTGTATGTATATCTGCATTTATATTACATGCTGTACATATTACATGCTGTACATATAATTGCATATTTATTTGCACTTATTTCTGCACAATTTGCAGAATTGCTACTATTTGCACTTCTGGTAGATGCTAATCTGTACTATGCAATGACAATTAAATTCTATCTATCTATCTATCTATCTGTCTGTCTGTCTGTCTGTCTGTCTGTCTGTCTGTCTGTCTGTCTGTCCGTCCGTCCGTCCGTCCGTCCACCCACCCACCCATCCATATCTATCTATCTATCTATCTATCTATCTATCTATCTATCTATCTATCTATCTATCTATCTATCTATCTATCTATCTATCTATCTGTCTGTCTGACTGTCTGTCTGTCTGTCTGTCTCTCCATCCATCCATCCATTCATTTCTATCTATCTATCTATCTATCTATCTATCTATCTATCTATCTATCTATCTATCTATCTATCTATCTATCTATCTATCTATCACAAATCCAGTAGCTCAGATGATGAATCGGTTAAACACAGGAACTCCGAATGATGCAAAATAAGCCCCACTACAATCCCAGAAAGAGGCCTTCAAGACCAGACGAGGTCAACCAGGCCAACGTTCACAAAAGACGTCTGGAATTCCGAAGATTCCGCCGAATTTGCTGCTTTTGAACCGTGCCTAAGAAAAATGCATGGATAATCTCAAGCCTAAAGGCGATTAACAACCTTAACTGCCTCCCTTGAGCTCTAAATCAGGAGTGAATCAAGGCTTAGAATGAAGCGAAGGTTCTGGAAGACGAGGTCTCTTTGTGCCCCTGAGAAGCGTGGATGAAGAAGGGCCATTGATAGTCAAAGAGACCGAGCCGCTGGTCAAATGAGTGTGACTGAAACACACTGAATAGTGGTGTGTGTGAGAGACGGGATGCTGAGGGTTTTGTGTGTGTGTGTATGTGTGTGTCTGTGTGTGTATGTGTGTGTGTTTGTGTGTGTGTGTGTGTGTGTGTGTGTGGTGTGTGTGTGTGTGAGTGTGTGTGATCGAGCAACTGTTTTATGGGCAGTGTCACAGTGCCTCGGGTACATACATGATAGCCGGGATTCAGGAGGCAGCCAGACTTCAGCTCATTATAGGTCAATGTGTGTGTGTGTGTGTGTGTGTGTGTGTGTGTGTGTGTGTGTGTGTGTGTGGTGTCTGGTGAAGGTAGAAGGTGTTTAGTGGGAGACCTGGAAGATCATAAACACACACCGTTCTCTATAATTTTCAAACATGTGCACGCACACGCACACGCACACCAGTGAATAAATGGAAGGAATGAAGGTAAAAAAGGAAAGGAAAGGAAAGGAAAGGAAAGTTCAGAATGGATAAAAGGAAGGAAGGATGGATAGAAGGAAGGGAATGAAGAGAATGTAGAAAGGAAAAATAAAAGAAGGATGGAGGAAGGGAATGAATGAAGATTGACAAGAAGGAAATAGGAAATAGTAGGAAAGGAAAGGAAAGGAAAGGAAAGAAAAAAAAAGAAAAGAAAGATAAGAGGGATCTAAAAAGGGACAAAAGAATGAAGGAATGAAGGAAAAGTGAAAGTTTAAGATAAATGGAAAGAAGGAATTTAGGAGTCAATAATTAAATGATGGAAATCGCTTCCTTTCTCCAGAACATCCAGTGGCACAAAAAAGAGCAAAGCGGGGGGCAGTAATCTACTGCGCTGGAGCGCGGCATCTCCACTCACTGCACACTGCACTTTAATTAAAAAACAGTGAGACGCCTGTGATCCTGTGCAGAGGAAAGAAAACAATGTGGTGAAAGAGTAAAGAACGAGTAAAAGAGGGGGAAATCAGGGCAGAGGACAAAGAAAAAAAAAGTCAGGGAGATAGATGATTCAGGAGCTTTGGGTTTCGATGATGTACGTGAAGTGAAAGAAGAGTGGGAGTGAGTTAGAGAGAGAGAGAGAGAGAGAGAGAGAGAGAGAGAGAGAGAGAGAGAGAGAGAGAGAGAGAGAAGACATGGTTCAACAAAACCTTTATGGTACATCATTCTGCGTTTTGTTCAGTTTTCGACTAGCAAAAGTGAGAACTGTACCACAGCTTAGAATAGAATAAGAAACTAGTCAGGAGAAGACAAGAACAGAAACGAAAGGAAAGAAAAGCAAAGGAAATGGAAAAAGGGAAATAGAATGGAAGGAAGGAAGGAAGGAAGGAAGGAAGGAAGGAAGGAAGGAAGGAAGGAAAACAAAATAAATTAAAATAAAAGCATAAAAGGAAAGAAAAGAAATTTAATGTAAAAATAGAAATTGAATGGAAATTAAATGAAAAGAAGGAAGGAAGGAAGGAAGGAAGGAAGGAAGGAAGGAAAAGAATGAAAGGAAAGGAAAGAAAAGGAAATGGTAAGAAAGAGAAATGGAATGTACTGGAATGAAGGAAGGAAAATAAATTAAAAGAAAATAATAAAAGGAAAGGAATAGAAATTGAATGGAAAAATAGTTTTGTAATTGAAATTTAATGGAAGGAAGGATGGAAGGAAGGAAGAAAGGAAGAAAGGAAGAAAGGAAGGAAAGAAGGAAGGAAGGAATAAAAGAAAAGAATGAAAGGAAAGGGAAGAATAAGAAAGAAAAAGAAAGAAGAGAAATGAAAAGCAAAAAAAAAAATTGACAGGGGGAAGGAATAAGCGAAAGAAAAAAATATGTTGCTGTTTCTTATAGAATGTAGGTCGATGACATCATTCCCAGTGTGTTGTAAACGCGTTAATAAGCGGCCGTGTACTATAGGTGCAGGAGTTACCTTCATTTGTTCGCTGGAGTGAAAAACGTGGGGCTGTGCTTTCGTTTACAGGCAAAAACACAATCACTGATACTGACAAAGTGCTGCAGTGAAGCAACTGCTGTACGACAAGCGATTTGCAGATGCTACGGGGTTTTATTTATTATTTCATTCAGAATGACGTCAGTTAGCGCAGTCCTGCTCTCACAGCTGCTGTCCCCAAAAATAACCCCCCACCACCTGAGCGGTCCGACTTCAGAATTCTCAACAGCGCTACAGTATGTGGTACAAAAGCCGATTAGAGCCGAACAGGACCCACTCCAACAATCCAGATCATCCGAATAAGGGTTAAAGATCTCTCTTTCCGAGGTGCCAACATTCCACTTCTTTTTTTTTTTTTTGCCGTGTCCTTAAAAAAATATCAAAAGAGTGCACAAAAAAACAATCTGGTGAGCAGAAGTAAAGAGGCACACCTTGGTGAGCGATATGATCGATGGGGATGTAATTACAGCGTGTGCAGGCGGCGATAAGCGAAGAGCTCTGTTTAGGAGGAGCACGAAGAGAAAGAAGCGGGACGAAGAGAAAGAGAGCTCGGAAATGATTTAGAGAGTTTATATAAAAAAGAGAAAGAAAAGGAAACCCAAATAGACAGATAACAAGTGGGGGAAAAATCACGAGAAAGCGTGTTGATTAAAAGAATGAGTGTAGTAAAGATAAAGCAGGAGCGTACTGTCAGAGAAAAAGACAGGAAGAGTGAGAGACAATCCTGAAGAAGGAAGAGGAAAGATAAAGCGAAGAAGTATTGGTTATATGATCAGTGGTTTGAAGGAAAGTGTGGAGGAAAGTGTGGAGGAAAGTGTGGAGGGAAGTGTGGAGGGAAGTGTGGCTCAATGCAGGAGTTTGTGTGAAGTGCTGCCAAAGGGTAAAGGTGTGTGCAGCAAACAGCACTAACGCTTCAGGCTGGAGTGAAATTCATTCACGCCAATGAAAAAAAAAAAAAAAAAAGAAATGAAAGAAAGACAGAGGGAATCACATGAGGACAAAAGGTGTGCATCAAACACAGCTAAGGCATTTAGGGGAAACAAAAAAATGGAGTAAGAAAGAATTAAAGAATGAGAAAAGGATGGAAAGGGAAGCAATAGAATGGAATGGAATGGAAGGAAGAAAGGACGAATGAGAGAGGGAGAAAGAAACAATAAGTAAGGAAATCAGGAAGAAGGGATTTAGAAGGAACAGAGGCTAGAATAAACTAAAAGGAAGGAATTAAGAAAAGAAGGAGAAAGGGATGAAGAGTGTGATGTATTTTGTATGACTCATTGCCAAAGTGGCAAAAGACCTGAAGCTCCATTACTCTTCATTCATTACTCATCACTCCACTCTTCATTCATTACTCATCACTCCACTCTTCATTCATTACTCATCACTCCACTCTTCATTCATTACTCATCACTCCACTCTTCATTCATTATTCATCACTTCACTCTTCATTCATTACTCATCACTCCACTCTTCATTCATTACTCATCACTCCACTCTTCATTCATTACTCATCACTCCACTCTTCATTCATTACTCATCACTCCACTCTTCATTCATTACTCATCACTCCACTCTTCATTCATTATTCATCACTTCACTCTTCATTCATTACTCATCACTCCACTCTTCATTCATTACTCATCACTTCACTCTTAATTCATTACTCATCACTTCACTCTTAATTCATTACTCATCACTCCACTCTTCATTCATTACTCATCACTCCACTCTTCATTCATTACTCATCACTCCACTCTTCATTCATTACTCATCACTCCACTCTTCATTCATTATTCATCACTTCACTCTTCATTCATTACTCATCACTTCACTCTTAATTCATTACTCATCACTTCACTCTTAATTCATTACTCATCACTCCACTCTTCATTCATTACTCATCACTCCACTCTTCATTCATTACTCATCACTCCACTCTTCATTCATTATTCATCACTTCACTCTTCATTCATTACTCATCACTCCACTCTTCATTCATTACTCATCACTTCACTCTTAATTCATTACTCATCACTTCACTCTTAATTCATTACTCATCACTCCACTCTTCATTCATTACTCATCACTCCACTCTTCATTCATTACTCATCACTCCACTCTTCATTCATTACTCATCACTCCACTCTTCATTCATTACTCATCACTCCACTCTTCATTCATTACTCTTCATTCATTACTCATCACTCCACTCTTCATTCATTACTCATCACTCAATTCCACTCTTCATTCATTACTCATCACTCCACTCTTCATTTATTACTCATCACTCCACTCTTCATTCATTACTCTTCATTCATTACTCATCATTTCACTCTTCATTCATTACTCATCACTCCACTCTTCATTCATTACTCATCACTCCACTCTTCATTTATTACTCTTCATTCATTACTCATCACTCCACTCTTCATTCATTACTCATCACTCCACTCTTCATTTATTACTCTTCATTCATTACTCATCACTCCACTCTTCATTTATTACTCTTCATTCATTACTCATCACTCCACTCTTCATTCATTACTCATCACTCCAATCTCCACTTATTACTAATCACGCACCACTCGTTACTCATCAATAAGAGACTACAGGAATGAATAAATGCTGTAGGTTTGATTGGACAATCTTCAGTGTGTTTCACGTGTGTAATAAACACTAATGTAAGTACTGCTGTTCCATGCCGCTGTTGCTGGATTGTAAACATCCACACATCATAAATAATCATTTATGTGACTGTGAAGGCAGTCTGATTCTCCACAAATCACAGTCTGTGTGTGTGTGTGTGTGTGTGTGTGTGTGTGGTGTGTGTGTGTGTGTGTGTGTGTAATTAAGCGAATGTGTTTGTAATTAGAAGAGAAAGGGATGCACGTTTGCTTTTGTTCGCTTGTTCGGTCGTTCCGGCGCCACAGAAAACAGCGTCAGGAATAAATTGATTACACAGACGTCTAATCACGCTGAAACGATCCCTTTTATTCCCGAGGGTTAATTACTGACCAGCAAACACACGCCGTTATATCACGCCAGGCCAGGCACGACGAGGACGTGTCAAACACATCAAACTGGAAAGCTATAAGCAAGGATGTGGTGCAGCTAACCAGGAACACACAAGGTAGGGTATAAACTGTGGGGAGATGTGTATACAAAAATGGATTTTTTTTGTGTGTGTGTGTGTGTGTGTGTGTGTGTGTGTGTGTTGTGTGTGTGTGTGTGTGTGTGTGTGTGTGTGTGTGTGTGTGTGTGTGTATTGCTTGGGTAAGAACTCAAAACCTTCCAATCTTCCAAGATTTAAGCGTTTATAGTCAGAAACCGGAAACAGTCTGTTACACTATACATCCAAACTATTTTTACGTGAATCGTCCAGCAGCCTATGTAATACATTATAAGGTCAAAAGGGAGGAAAAGACAAGAGAAAGAGAAGAGAAAAAGGGAAAAATTATGTGGGTGTATACAACAAATGCCATGTGGCGATGGAACAGGTAATATATGTACAGTCAACCCCCGATCATTTGCGGGTTCTCATTTAGAACGTAACTAACGGCAAGTTCCGGATTTTCTTGAAATTGGCGGGAATCCACAGCGGAACCGAATGTTCAGGAACGTTAGGAATAAGATTTTAAACTGTGTTTTCACTAACAAATTCCGTAAAAAAATGTA
>JBCEWE010000104.1:1469251-1511751 GCA_039877035.1 Silurus lanzhouensis | reverse complement strand
AGATTTGACCTTCCACAGAACCCTATAATAGAGGATGTGATTAAATGGTTGAGGTAAGAGGTTTTCTCAAGGACCCAACGGTGGCAGCTTGGCAATGCAGGATCTCTAACATTGGTACAATGACAAACATACTAGTTTTTAAAAGATTCAAGTTAGAACTCTACAAAAGAATAATTTGAGTTGGAATGGACTTGCTCAAGGACCCAAATGTTGCAGTTTTCAGAAAAGGTTATTTGTGAAATTGAAAAACTAAAAACAAAAACTTCTAGCAAATGTTCTGCAAAGTCACTAAAAAGTATCCTGGATGCAGTATAACGCGTAATAAAGAATACAGGAAAGAAAGAAAAACAACCTCATCAAAAACTCTCTAGATGTTCTGCACAGTTCCTCATGGTCAAAGGGTAACTGTAGAACTGTACGGTAGACGTTTAAAAAACATTTAAAGGGTTGGTGATTATGATTTCCATCACTGTAATAACCCCCATTGAAAACCATGTTACTAATTAACCTGACATTCGAATTCATGGTAGCAGGGAAGTTTAAAAAAAAAAAAAAGGTTTAACTTAGAACTTCATTCGAGAGAGAAAATCTCTATTGTACGGTTCAAATGTGACAAACTGAAGACCACTTCAGGTTTACAGATTTGACGTTTTTGAAACCTGACGTGAGCTCCTGCATTGTGTCACCCATTTCTTACACGTGTGCATCCAAAGCGACAGAAGGAAATTTAGCGAAGAACGCAGCGTTCTTGTAAAGACTAACTGGCACTCGTCAAACGTACCCACTTGATTTCCTGTTGACGCTGACGTTTGGCAGCCTAATTCCTAATCCACTCTTTTCCCATTGTATTTTTCTCTTTTACTCTTTCATTCACTCTTTTTCAGTCTTTTTTGTTCTGTTTTTCCCCCGTCTCAACTGTCAGACTTTAAAGTCTGGCTCTGCACTATAGCCCTGAACCTGAGGACTGCCACCCCCCTTGGCAGGTGCTCCTGCATATTCATGACTGGACCGGGTTTCCGATTGCATGGAGAGGAAGCTGGCCATCTCTCAGAGGTAAAGAAACACTATAGTAGATAATAAACTGGCCCAGTAGTGGATACGTATTTTTTCCATGCAGATTCCGAGTGCCTCCGGCTGCAGGAAAGTACCGATTAGTAATGGGCAATTACACACCAACAGATCTGGTACGCTTTGGAGGATAGTGGACAGAGAAATGTGTTGTTTTAATACAAGAACGGAAGCTGGTCAACTTGTACTCGAGACTGGAAATCTTTCGAAGTAGATCTTTGATGTTTTTTTAAAGGACATGTGTTAAACGATGACATCACTGCTTTCCAGTTAAATGACTTAATGCTTTTGAAGCCTTAAGAACAACCATCTATAGTTTATTATATAAAAATAAGAAATCTTGAACTGTAAGATATAACAACGGATATCCCATATGAATACAAATTGTATCTTTAAAGAAGTTAACGTTTATTATATTCACAAATGAAATCTATATACATCATTTTATAGAGTGGAATTCACAACTACAAGACTACAAGTTGTAATTTTCAAACACCTGAAAATTCACTATATAATATATTTCAGAAAAAAGGAAGAGTTCGAGAATGTTCTTGCCTTTTTTTAACAGTGCCTGTCAAAATGTCTTATGTTGCTTTTGAAACTTATGCATGTTCCTTCTGCTTCTATGCGACAAATTGGGTACAAGGCAAAAAAAGCGAAGAATTGAATTGAATTGAATGAGTGGAAAAATGTTCTGTGGAAAAATGAGTCCAAGTTTAAAATATGAGATATGGTCATGGTTGTTTTGGAGCAGGGAAATTTGAAGACTTATTCCAGGTGAAAGGAATTCTGAAAACATGGCAGCCATTCCATACTTCCCACACAATGCAATTCTGTCTGTACTGCGGCTCATTGGAACCGACTTCACCATAAAACACCTTTATCAAGTGGCATGGCAATGTATTTCAGCTGAACATTTGAATGCCAAGAGTGTGTAAAGCTATTATTCATGCAAAGAGAGGATTTTTTAATAAGAAATTTCAACAGTTTATTACGTATTTGTACCAACATCTGTACATTTATATATTTGTTTGGTCAATGTTGTTGCATAGAAAAAAAAGGGTCAAAAACAATGAAATGAAATGAAATATTTGCAAACTTTTGATGGGTGGTGTATGTTTAATAACATATTCAAATTATTATGATTTATGTTTTCATGTCTTAGCTAAAATTGAACATGAGATTGTTCAATAGTACATGCTTTATCTCTTTAAACAATGGTGTAAAACCGAACAAATCTGCACAAACTCTCCCTGCACTCTTTTCCATGAATTAAGGATTAACCACCCATTTAATAATATAAGATTGGCTATTATTGCATTATTAAAGTTCTGCACTGCTTCAAAATTTGGTGTAGAGATTCAAAATAAGTTTCTTTGGCCAGTTCAAAATCAAGCCAGACTGTACTGTAAAGGTAAAAAATTATGAACAGTATGTAAAGGTTAATATGTCCAGCCCATGAGAATTCTCTCACTAATTATTGTTCAAAATTTCAACAGTTTAATATTAGTCTAAAATGACTTTTCTAAGTAATTTGTCATCATATCTGAGGAAAACCTTGCTATTTTCGATAATTCTGCGTGATTTCCACTGTCATTCTTCTTTCCCAACCAGGTAATCCACTTAATCGTTATGTTGATAGCTAGCTAAGTTGTTAGCTAGTAAATTTGATCCAGATTTGTTGAATATTTTCTAGTTATTTTGCTTAGAAAATTGATAATACTCACTCAAGATGTAACATAGGTATAAAGTGTTATATTTTTTTTTCGACATTACGCTAACAGCAATACCTAGCCGAACTAGCTAGCCTGTTTTCAACTGGCAAAGAATTCCTTTGGCTTTTAAACAAGTTGTTTTGTAATCTAAATTTTTTTTATTGGGCCCTGAGAATGAACTTCTGCATGCTAATTTCATGAACCAAAAACCACACTTTTAACAGGAGCATCTGCAAAAAGCGTGATAGATATAGTGCCAAAGGTCTGCAACAAGACCCAGGAAAAAAACACCCTCCCACACACAAATTAACTTTTTCAGACCTCAAAATATGCTTTTTTCCCTTTTCTCATGTACATGCCATTACCATGGAAACTGTATTTAATAGTTATTATGCATGCCTAGATATTCTTGTACCTTCCTAAAGGCTGGCTATGTTATCTTTTTTCTTTGTTCTTCTCAGTGATCCGATTCACGAAAGACGTATATTTACAAAAAAAACAACAACACGCGAAAGGACGTCTTTTCCAGAATTGGAAACGACTCGAGAGATGTACTTCTCATAGCCTTTAAAATGCAGGCTTTTGGAAAGGACACCTCACTCCCTTAAGCGGTTCTTCCTCTCATTCCTGCTGAAAATTCACCTCGTACGTCCTGAATATTCAGCTCAAAGAAAAATGGGGGAGATTATATTTTGTGGGAGAGCGATGCAAAGGGAGAGAACGAGATCAATAAATGATTTATATCCTTTTTTTTTTCTCGTATAAATGGCCTGACAGATTAATCAGTACTTCACTCCTGAGAATAGCAATGATATGATAGCACATGGCTATAGCGCACAAGGATTCGTTGACGCTGAATGATAAAATGCGTGGAGAAAAAAAAAAAACAGACGAGGAAGGTGACCTTATGTGATTTAAGAGCAAGAGATTGGCAGTATATCTCAATGCAGGGACTGGAGTCTGTTGGACACTGAAAATCTTTTTCCTCCTCCAGGAAGTGCTGCGATTTAGAGGATCATGATGCCAAAACCAATTAAGTCACTGAAGTATCCAAAAGGAATTTGTAGTTTGTAGGTTTTTGGTGCCTATGACTTAGAGGTATAGGTAAATGTACAGTAAATGTGGCTATGTGCGTAGCTAAAGCTGTTCATTAAAGTGAAAGAAAGTACTAATAAGAACATTTTGCTCAGGAGTTCCTTCTCTTTGCACTGCTTCCTGTTGCTTGTATTTCTTCATATGCCGTCGTTTATCTTTTGGACTCGTCTCCACCTCCTTGTGTCCCGTCATTAGCTTCATTCTTGAATGCGTTCACTAGTTTTGCTCCTTACATCCTTGCATAGAGCCAATAAAATACATTTAGCATCTATACAGAAGTTCGAATAGAATATATATTGTAGTTATATAACCGCTGAAATATACCACCAATTCCTATATGAAGTACCACCATTAGATTTGCTGTTTCTGTTGCTGTTGTGAATGTACATAATAAAAAAAAAAAATACAACCAGAAAATACAGGAAATTTGTATGCAAAAATAAACAGGAAAACAAAACAGCTTCTACAGGCTAAAGTGGCAAGTAGTTAGTGTGACCCTACCCTTGAGTAATAGCAGGAACTTCAAGTCTAGTACACCAGGTTTGCACAAGATCTGCTTGAGAATTACTTAAAAGTTTAATTCATTTGAAGAATACTTGCTAATAAGACCAACTTTCAATCAGCAATCAACTTTTCGTTCAAAATGCCAAAGATCATACTTTTGCATCAACGAGGCCACTTAACCTAATAGCTTTTGGACAGTATTGTATATGTATATGTTTATGTTTTATGAATAAGAATTTTAAGAATTATTCATTATGTTCTTTAAAAGGTGTGGTCTTTGAGGGAGAGACCAGCTCAGTCCAAATGACAAATATAGAGGTGCATTGTGCAGAGTCAAGTCATGTCAAGTCAAGTCAAGTCAAGTTTATTTCTATAGCGCTTTTCACAACAGACATTGTCTCAAAGCAGCTTTACAGAAATCGACAGTCAACGTAAACGGTGTGTATTTATCCCTGATGAGCAGCTGTGGAGATTGTGGCAGGAAAAACTCCCTTAGATGTTATGAAGAAACCTTGAGAGGAACCAGACTCAAAAGGGGAACCCATCCTCATTTGGTTGACATCTAGAGTTTGATAATAAATCAGAGAAATGAGGTAAAAATGTCCATTGACCATCAGGTGATTATACAGAGATCATGTAGTCATTCAACAGTAATGCCCAAAGAGGTAAAGGAAGAGAAATATAAAATATAAAGTATAGGGCAAGTAACATGGTGGTTCAAATGACAAGGTACAACACGCATTAATAGTGCAATTCTACACACACTAAGTTTTGAGTTACATTAACATTACTTGCTAAAAAGCTAAATGTCAAAGGTTGCACAAACAAACAAGTAAATAGAAGGTGGTAGCTCAACGGTTGGACTTCTGATCAGATGGTCATGAGCCTACCACTGCTAGGCTTTTAAACAAGGCCCCTACCCGTTAACTGCTCAGTTGTATAAATGAGATAATTGTACGTCGCTCTGAATAAGGACGTTGTATGCCGTAAATATAAATGTAAATAGATGAACAAACTTAAAACCTAAAGGCCATAGCAAATACGAGATACGCCCTGCTTCTGAAAGTAGCTGTAAGCTTAATGCTTAAACCTGAAGTCACTAATAATATTTTACTGATTTCAATCCTATAAAATTCATTTAATATTCTTTAATACTTTAAAACTTAAAAAAAAACGTTAATACTTTAGGTCTTTTTAAATTCCAGAGGTCGGAAGGTGATTATTATTCGTCTACAGAAGCCGTAATGGAATGAGTGTTTTTCTATATCGGTGTAGCACATACTCAATTCAGAACCCATTTAAAATATAATACAAATAATAAATATAATATAAATTAAATTATAACTATTTCCTAACTTTAAATAGTATATATATTGAACCAAAAACAATATGCATGAAAACCAAATTTTCTTTAACACTGATTTGAGGATTCTCCAGTGTCACCTGAAAAATGTAAATTTTATCGATCTTCTTAACTTCAAATCAAAACCCGACGACTTCCATCACCAGGAGGCATAATATGTCCATGACGAGTGTTAGGACGCGACATGCAGAGTGTGAGTCAGCAGAAGAAGCACCGGTTGCATTTTAATGAAGCAGATTGTAGATATATCATGAACCGGGAGGCCTGCGGGTTCCTCACCGAAGACGGTGGCGAGGTCAAGCACAACAACGTGAGGAAAAACTTTGACATTTAGCTGAAACGCCATCAATGCGCTGGGACTAATTAGCATGGCCTGATTTGCATACGAGAACTGTAATTCGCTGGGAAAAAAAAAACTCGTAGGAAATAATCACACATGCATCTTGGCCTCCTTGTGTGCTCTGTCACTTATAGTACAACCGCTTGTCTGTCTGCTCCCCTGGACCTGCACACATCATGCAGGTAGTCTAGCTGCCCGGTGCACTGAGGCATGCTGGGATACCACACAGTATTTTTTTTTTGTTTCTGGCGGGTGCATCTCATTTGCCTGAATTAGCATTTGTTCCACATCAAGCAGAGCATGGAGAGGTGCTGGGTGGAAATGGGCAGGAAGTGAGCTGGCTGAGTGAAGGGCGCTCTGAGGGTGGCGTGTGTGTTTGTGTGTGTGTGTGTGTGTGTGTGTGTGTGTGTGTGTGTGTGTGTGTGTGTGTGTGTGTGTGTGTGTGTGTATGTGTGTGCGTGTGTGAGAGGACTCCGGGGAAGAATCCTACTCCTGGTGTGTTTATTAAACCAAGGGGAATGTTCTGTGTGTATGCATGTGTGTGTGTGTATATGTGTGTGTTTTGTTCAGGTGGGAGGCAAGCACCCTGGAAGCCTGAGGTGATGGAACAGAGAGTGACAGAGAGAAAAAAAGCGAGATAGAAAGAGCGAATGGAAAGAAACAGAATGCACATCTAAATGCACATGCCTAGTCGAACCACGCTTACCCCGAGCCCCCCCCCCCCCCCACCACCACACACACACACACACACACACACCACACACACACACACACACACACACACACACATATCCCAACTCATCCTGTCTCCTGACATCGTCTGACAGATTAAGTGCTTTTCATCTTTTCAGTTCAGCGTTCCGTACAAAAGAAGAAAGAAAAGAAGAGGGAGGGGGGGGGTTTAAAAAAATAACTTTTTTTTGTGTGTAAGCACAGACACACACATTACTGAAATTCCCCTAAGCGTTTAATGCTGTCGCCACGTTATTCGGAGAAGAAGAATGCGAAAGGTCAGATGGGCTTTCTCTCGTCTTTAGATATCCGTAACAGGAAGAAAAGTATTGGTGTCAGAATAATTCAGCGAAACACACATCGCCGGCTGAGCCCCTGTTCCTCTCTACTGAGCCGTAGACACTCGATGCTACCTGTCTCCTCGTCGCACAAATTTAGGAAACCGAGCCAAGTAGAACTGAAAAGGAATCCATGGTTGCGTAAAAAAAAAAAAAAAAAAACGCTCTAAGGCCGGAACCCATCTTTCCTGCAGATGCTGGAGAGTTTGCTGACAAAGGATTATGCTTCACAATGATATGTTTCCAGTCACAATCGCTAGATGGACAAAAGTATCGGGAAACCTGACTTTTCCAGCCGTACATGTTGTTCCAACAAAGCTTGATGCACACCATTGTATATGGTCACTGGTGGACAAACTACACATACCATGTACTTGAGTAAAATTAGCGATACACTCTGTAAACTATTACTCCATAAAATTAAAAATGTCCCTTTAAACGTTCACTTGAGTAAAAGTACAAAAGTATTTGTCTTCAAATGTACTTAAGTATCCAAATTACTGTTCTTATTATCATTTTTATCACAAGACTCTTTACTTAATCATCTCAGTTGCTGTGAAAAGACTCAAATGTTACACTGATCTATTCATAAAATGATATTAATGAGTTAAATACTGATTGATTTCTACTAAAATGATCATGAGCCCAAAACATTTTTTTTTCGACTACTTCAAAACTTTCGCCCAAATAAGGTCACGTGGAGTGATAAAGTTTTTCCATCATTTATTCCTCTCTAAATGTTCTGCGTGCTGTTGAGCTGATGCTGCCGATTGATTTTGCTAAATGTATTTGAGTAAAAAAAGTCAGCTATTTAACATTCAAATGGAGTAAAGTCTCCCAAAATTGAAGTTTTCCAGTAAAATACAGATAGACAAAAAGCTACTTAAGTACGAGTAACTAAGATAGTGTTTTTTTATATAGCTGCAGCACCAAATCTGAATCATAAAATATAATAGAAATATAAAATATAATAGAAATTAAATCATAACTATTTAATACATTTTAAAATATATATAGTGAACCAAAAAAATATGCATGAAAAAGACATTGTCTTTAGCACTGATTCGAGGATTCTCCGGTATCACTTTGTGACCTGAAAAATTGTCATTTTATCGATCTTCTTAACTTCAAATCAAAACCTGACGACTTTATCGCCAGGAGGCATAATATGTCTATGACGAGTGTTAGGACACGACATGCAGACTGTGAAATGTAGTTGAGTAATAGTGTAGTCCACCACAATATACGGTAGCATTCCCTATACATGAACTAGCAGAGCCAAACCTGTACCAGCATGACAATGCACAAAGCCAGCTCCATGAAGATATGCCTTACATGGGTTGGGTTTGGAGTGAAAGATCTCCTGCTATAGAGCTTTTTCTCAACCCTATCCAACATGATAAATTGCATTGCTGACTGCACCCCAGGCGTCCTCACCTCACCTACAGCAGTACCTGATTTTGTGTTTATATGAGCACAAATCTCCACCACCACACTTTAAAATCTGGTGGAACATCTTCCCAGAAAGATAGAAGTTATTATAACAGCAAATGAGGGCTAAATGTGTAATGGGATGTCCATAAAAATCGAATACCAAACGTCAGCTACTTGGAAATTATATACGGTGCTGTATATAGCTAGCTGGCTAGTCAGCCACTATTAAACTAACTGTGTGAGTACACACAATTTTTCATACACATCCATATCTACAGCACCACCCATACTATATTACGATCATATCATAAGTGTATACATGCTGTTTTGCACAACTCTTGATTGCTGCTCTTGTTGTTTTGCACAATATTGTGTTTATGTTTACAAGTGTATAGTTCTATTTAGCACATTGTAGGTTTTCCTGGTCAGCGCTATTATGTGTTTTGGGTGCTGTATCTGTCCCACACTGTCTTGTCTTGTCTTGTCTGTTCTTCTTGACTTGATTCACAAGATATTTCTGTAGCTACTTCTTCTCCTCCAAGATCTCAACCTATTCTCAAATAATTTTTCTTTCTTAGCAGTAATGATAGCTAGTTAGCTAGCATGAGCATGCAGGTACACGTACACAAATTTTAGCATGTAACAGGTTAGCGTTTGAACTAGACATACAGTATTTACTAAAAAGACGTGTGTGTGTGTGTGTGTTGGGAGTTGTGGTGTTTTAATAAATCGTAACCAAAATGCGAACCTATCCAGCTGCAATTATTCATCTATGAGGAGAAAATCATGTTTTATTCATGTTAAGGGTCCTCACAATTCACAAAGTACTCTCAGATCATATCAATTGTGACTGGCGAATAATTCAAAAGGCGGTTTTCCTCACAGATCAACAGTTCGCTTCGACAAACAGTGAGGAAGCAGTGAGACACAAAGCTCTGGGAAAGGGGGAAAAAAAGGCATTAAGAAACACAGACTTTAACACAATTCAGTTAATTATGTTCATTAGCAGACTGAGCACATTATTTGCCCTTATTGCGAGTACAGCAGGGATATTAACATAATTTTCGAACGCACAGAAAATGGTGGAGAAAATGCGGGTAATTGAGTTGTGTAGCTGTATTCCTGCGGGCCGTGTTCTTATGCGTTCTCGTTATTACAGCATATAGAGCAATATTTAGTCTTCATAACCTTACGTCTGCTAGCGGGGTGCTGCTCAGTTGCTCCAGATCTTCTGTTTAAGTGAATTAAAAATACTTTAAAAATATATATATATTTAATATTTTTAACAACGATATAAAGTTTGCATCATAAAATCCAATGTGCAAACAATAAAACCTACTGTATTGTTGTTGTTTTTTTTATATTTACGCATAAATCTAGTGAACAACACAAGCTTGAAACATCCCTTTCCAAGAAAAGAGGACATATTTGAAGTAGTCAACAGGAAGTTGCATTATTTGAAAAAGTGTAGGAACTTTTCAAAAAAATTATATTGTGTAATGATATTAACCAATGAGGTCATAATATAGATAAAGGTTTCCATTTATATGTGGTTCGTCTTCAAACTACAATTTTGAAGGGACACAATTGTATAGGACGTTTCAGGATGTGCCTTCACTTAAACCGAACCTGTTCTAGCATGACTGTGCCCCTGTGTACAAAGCCAGCTCCATTAAGAAATGTTTTATCTGGGTTAGATAGATCTGAGAGATCGGATAGATCTTTGATCCTTAACCCTATCAAACACAATAGTTTAGGAAGAATCTGAATGCTGAGTGCACCCCAGGCCTCCTCACCTACATCAGTTCCTGACATTGCTAACACCATTGTATTTAAATGAGCACAAATCTCCAGAATATCTTGGAACATTTTCCCAGAAAAATGGATTACAGAGGAACCTCGGAGCTCGCAAGGGTTAGGGACCAAGACCGGGACCAAGATACGCCCCTTCCAACCCAAGACAATGCTAATTTATTTGTCATACAGTACTGTATATGTTATATTTTATAGTTTAAATGAATAATACATAATAAAAATAGTTTTAAAGCATTTTTTTGACAATTTTAATGAGATAAACCTTGATTAGAAATGTTAAAACTAGCGTTTTAAACAGCTCGCGGTAGCTCACGAGCCGATCCGAATGAGAGTCGCCGGTCGGAATGAAAGTCGCGAGCATGCGAGGTCGCGAGCGCTGAGGCCGCGAGCTCCGAGGTTCCACTGTATTATAAGAGCTATTAGACACTAAATTTGGAATAGGATGTTCAAAAAACACAGGTCAGGTGTCCATGAAATCCTGCCTAAAGTGTATAGTGTATAAGAAAAGCAAAAATTCTAGTTAACCAATTTTGTTTATTTATAAGGTAACAACATGTACAATTATTTTGTATTATTATATAAATATGATGTGAGATCCAGCGTGACACTAAATTACTACAGGTAGTAGTAAGTAGTACTTTTATTTACCCGATTTAAGTCAGAGCCCAAACTTCTTTACTTAAACTTGAGTGGAAAAGTGTAGTCAGAATTTTAACTTTTAGCAGAGAATTTTAAAACATGACTTTCAATACTTCTACTCGAGTGAAAGATGTGTGTAGTTTTGCCACTTCTGGTGCTAGTATTATCAGGACAAGGATAAAACACAGACTTAAATGTGTTTATGTGTGTGTGCGTGTGTGTGCAGGATAAGTTTTTATTCAAGTTCCCAGTCGTTCTAATGGTGTTCATATAATTGCAGAGGGATCTTCCGGGGTCAGTGCACCACTCATAGTTCTCGGGAAACACAATAGGATGGCATCAGAGCCCGAGTTCTCCTAACAGCACAGACAAAGAGTCTGGCTAAACATTAAAGTGGACACTGGGGAAACGTGGCTGAGTGTCAGCGCCAGCCCACAAAACAGATCCGTCTCCTCCCTGAAGACCAGACTCTGGGAGGATAGGGAGACGAGGCAGGATTGGATGACAGGGCAATATCAACAATGATCAGATTCACATCTCTGACTTTCTCTCACTCGCTATCTATTTCTCACACACACACACACACAGAGCAACACGTAGCCTTTGAATCAATATCCAAAATGTCGGTTTGTTGGGCGAGTTCTAGTTCTGTCATGTCTCTGAGACAGATGGTCGAAGAGTTTTAATGATTTGGGGATTAAATTATCTGACACTTTTCAAAATATTGTGACAGTTCTAAAAAGTCCTAACTTTTTTTTTTCAGCATGGGAGAAAAGTCGGAATAAAAGTCAGAAGTCACAAAAGTTTGTGTTTTAACACTTTGCTAAAAACAAAAGTAAAAAAAGTACAGATGTTTCCAGACTTTTTTCCTTCTAACTTACTAAAATTGGAAAAACCTTCTAAAATTCTAACTTTATTGAGGGCCATGGGCTGAAGCTGCTCCTTATTTATTAAAAGTTTTTCCAAATTTTTGCTGAATCAAATTTACTTACATTTACACATTTTATACATTTATTCACAGCAAAAAATTTAGTGTTTTGTTTTTTTTTCTCATATATGGCATAGCAGGCCAAACCAAAAATTTACCATGGACCAACTATGGCCTACAGAACCTTAATTAAAAAAATTAATAAAAACATTCTTAAATTTAGTAGAAAATGCATTTCTTTGTTTGTTTGTTTGTTTTTTTTTACAATTTTTCCCAAAGACTACTACAGTCAATTTGCCAGTTTTATCATTTTTCTTTTAAATATTTGTATGTTTTTTTAATTCCCAAATCATTTCATTTCCTTAATCATCCTTGTTAATTACAACCAGAACTATTTCATTTATTGTTTTTCATAAATTTAGCACTTTAAGACTCATGAATTAAACACTAATTACTAAACACGTTTAAGAAAAAGCACAAAAACAGTATTAGATTTATTCCACACGTAAAATTAATTACAATAGTAATGAGGTTAATAATATTTTTCTTTCATTTATTTCGATTGCATTAATTTGTTTATTCATTTTAAATGCATTTCTTAATTTTAAAGTCAAATTAATTCATTAATTTATTTATTCATTCATTTAATTGCTGTTATCTCATTAAAACTGAAACCTTGTTCAGTCACATTTAAGCATGTTGAAGCACCTATTAACCGTTCCATTTTCTTCGTTTTGATCTTTAAGTACGTCATGAGCTTTTGTGGTACATTTCTTCATCACAAGCTTGATGGAAATGACAGACAGGAGTGAATTGTAAGATTAAGTGAACGGTAACAATATGGTGCGGCGAAGAGTTTTTTTTTCTTCCCCCAGACCAGAACGAGGAGGATCAAACGAGAAAGAGAGGAAGAGAGTCAGACACCAGAGACTGGTTCATTAGTCTCACAGTGGCCATCCCATCTGGACTTGGTCACTGGGGTCAGCAACTGAACGTGGCAGAGGGAGACATGAAATGAGAGGCGAACAGACGGCAAGGTGAAGAAACGATGCAGGAAGCAAGACAGTGTGAAGAGAGACACAGATGAGTAACCACCCGCTAACACCCCTGATGAAAATTAAACATGGTTTTTCTGTTTTATTTTTTTTTTTGGCAGTGGAGAAAGCCAGGGATTGGAAACACTATGTGGTGTGCTGTGGTGTGCCTGTCAAGATTACATTTCCCCCTCTATTAAAAACAGAAATGGGTGATAGAGTACTAATGTATGATCGACATTTCTTTTTGTGAAAGAAAAAAAAAAATCTACAGCAGGTACTCTACAGGTATATGATTGTTTCTAATGTACAATAAAGGTTTAAATACACCCATTAGAGGTTTAACCCTAGTCATTAACGGTTTATATGTATTTATGATGATCCAGCGATATCCTGACCCCATTAAATCCATACCAATATCATGATCCCAATGTGCATAGTAGTGTGCATAGTAATGGAAGTGCATAGTAACCATTGCAGCCTACATTAAACTATAGTACACTGTAGTAAAAGCTCTCGGTTTAACGTTTAATCAAAATATTTATCTGTACTAAAGATTTTGCTAAAGATGTGACGAAACTGCTGCTAGACAACAGGAAAACGTGTAAACAGGGCGACGGCTAAGGCTAACAACGTCTCTAGCTAACACATACAGACTATAAAGGTCAAAATAACAACAGGAATAGAAACTTTTACCTCAGAAATGTCTCTTAATATAGAAAAAAATACACTTAGTTAACATTTCTAACTGATAATCATTACTGCAATCAAGAGGCAGCTGTTTCTATGAAAGTTTTCAAAGGCTTCATAAATCTATTAGAAAGCAATGCTGTGTCAAAACTGCTGAAACTGATGAAAACATGTAAACAGGAAAACGACTAAAGCTAACAACTTCTCTGGTAAACATGTAGCCATGACATACTATAAGGGTCAAAATAACAACAGGACTAGCAACAATTACCTCAGAAATGTTGATAAATTGCTTGGTAAAAAAAAAAACCCCACACTTCTAACGGCTTATCAATACCGCAATCAAGCTGCAGCTGTTTCTATGAAAGTTTGATGCCAATTTATTAAATTGGTTCCTACATGGGGCTTCATAAATCCATTAGAAAGCAATGGTGGGTAATTTATGAAACATTTAGATGTTTTTCACTGTCATTCTTATCCTACCTACTTCTAATCTCCTGAAACGCAAGCTGACAGGAAGATTTTCCAAGACTTCAAGGAATGGGTTCGTTAGCGAAGGCAGAACAATGAGTTTAAAAGAAAAGCTTAAAAAGTTTCACATTTCATTAGGATTATCTATTTTTGTCTTTTTTGTGATGTAAATCTGGTGGAATATTGCTCATAAAAACATTAATAGCTGTTGCACAGGTTTCTGGGCCCAAGCCTACATTTCATGTAGTGTTTCTTCATAAAACATTAAATGCAGACATTTATGAATGTAAATAAAGTAAACACAAAACTATATTAATGACCACTAGAGCAGCACAATAGTATCATGGGCAATATTGAAATACACACTGATAATTGTTACCATTAGGAACCTAGTAGAACCGTAATAGTATTGTGGATCGTAGTAGATGATCGTGGATGATAGCAGTAATTGATACGCACCATAGTTTACTAGAAGTTACCCCCCCAGCCCCCCAAAACATGAGCCTTCCTTTCTATTTGCTTGATCGCTCCAAACATACTCTCTCTGCAATTCTATCCGACACCCTTTTAAAACTCTCAATATGTCAGGGTTTTTTTGCTTTTCCGTCATTTCAAAGAAGCTTTGCCAATAGCCAGAGGGATTCAGTAATTATCAGCCACTCTGGAAGCATGTTTATTGCTCACGACCCAAAATGGCTCCGGCCGAGCAGTGAGCCCAGGGCTGCCAGGGGAACGAGGCTGAGAGCAGACAGCAGATGCTGCCCGTGCTTGGCACACAGATGCATGCAGGCGGCTCAACCATCATCGCAGCCAGGAAAGAGAGCGAGAGAGAGGGAAAGAGAAACAGAGAGATACTGAGACTAAGAGAGAAAGAGGAGAAAAGAGAGAAGAGACAACTTGCAGTGACAGGTGTCAACACCTAGAGACTATTCCCCAGTGCCAGAAGCCCACTGGATTCCTATTATAGAGCTGGACACTGTCATATGAGTCAGGAAAAGACACTCTGTCTTTTTCTGTGGAGAATAAATTTCCCAAACTGCATGCTCTATGAAGCAACCTGAAATGGCCAACAACTAAACAGGACACTGTTGTATTCCAGAGATTCCTTTCCAGATCTTTTTTGCAGCACATAACAGAATTCCGTCTCCGTTGCAACCCGGTTTTATGTTTATGGCTCATAAAAGTTATGAAATCTCAAAAACTGATATGTACTGCCTTAACTCATCACTCAATTCTTCAACTAGACACGTATTGTGTCCAGAGACTAGTGATGGTCAACGATTCTTTTATTTTGAAACAGTCTTTAATGTGACTCTGAAGAACAAGCCGAGTGATTTGTTCATTTTCTACTCGAAGCGCATAAGCAAAGCATCGCAAAATCTCTGTACAGGAAACAGAATTAAGTCGTTTTCTCTTAACTATTTTAGTCTTCGTTCTTTTGTCCCGTGACTCCCACAGACGCTATGCAGTGCATTACACAGGAAACAGAATTGAGTAGTTAATCACGTGCAAAAAACTTTTCGTTCTCATTCACGTGACTCCTATACCTGTGCAGTTATGCATACATATAAATTAAGTGGAACTATAGTCAAAGTTCTCATATGTAGATGTGTTGGGGGTCTGCTTATTGAAAATGTAATGTAAGGAACGAAATGATTAAATTACTCAAAAAAAGATTCATTTATTTGATGAATGAAATTCAAAGAACCAAATCACTAGAATTTTCCGATTTTCCCATCACTACCAGAGACCTCTTAGGGTATGTCTACACAAACCTGAATAAATTTTAAAACGTCATACAAAAATGCTCAGCATCCACACTCGTTTTCAATCATTTTCCCAAAGGTTGCTTATCGACACTGAAACGCCTTAGAAAGTTTACGTACCTGTTCTGCGCAATAAACGTAAGCATAAGACGCTTCGATCTGCGTCATTTCCGCCTGCGGTTTATTCACTTTCCGTTGCACCAATGACTTAAAATGCGGCATCGCTTTCGAAATATTTATATAACTATAACTATACTTTATTTTCACAGTCCACATTGCAACGTAAAAAAGGCATTTTCAAATTTATCCACTTTGGAGAGAGTTTTTAAAAAGCTACAGTTGCAGTGACTGAAAATGCGTGTCAGTGTGAACAAAAAACCCAAAATGCAGGAAAAATATGCGTTTTTTAAACAAAAGACTTATTAGTGTGGACATGGCCTTAGACTATAAAATAAAGTCCATGAATTGCCTCAGATATGAATTCATAACAAAAATCTTCAATGCTTTTTATTCCTTAGAGAAACTAAAATTGAGACTGAGATGGCTTTGGTGCTTGGACCCCTGATTGTACTAAATTACCAATAATGTAAATTGTGATTTCAAACAACTGTATCATCTGGATTTAAAATTCCAGATCTAAAATCCTTGATTAAATTTATATGAATATTTTTCTTATAATAGCAGGTTATAGAGTTGTGCTAGCTACCAGATTAATCACAGTTTATTGTTTTTATAGTAACAGCAATATACACAACATGGACCATATGAAGACTAAACTAGCCCGCGACATGTACGCCACCTATCAGTAAAAGGACAGGCTAGTCTCTTACTACTGCGTGTAGTACCGCATCCACTTTTGATACCTATAACATTAAAAGACCTGGTTTGACTTAAATGCCTCATCAAAGAGTAATGTGCAGTCATTGTTAAGGTCCTTTGTGAAAGGATTTTCCAGTGTCAGAGGGGTTTTTTATTTGGCAAATGATCGAGCCTATATTCTATATTCTTAGTAACACAACAAGATGCATTTCAGTTTTTGAAACTGTTAAACAGTTTTAAAAGAAAAAAAAAAAACAAGCCCAAGTGAATAGCTGATTGTAGCTGCTATAGTGTAAGTGATAGCTGAAACGAACAACTATATATAAAAATGGGAAAAATGATAGTGTCATGAAATGTGTCAATTCTGTGAATATCCTTTGCTTGTTGAAAAAGTTTTGGCACCCTTACACCCAACGTGAGTGTAATCATGATGTATTAACGCAGATAAATACAAAGGTCAAAGTGGCATGTGAAGGCTAAAAGGCAATTTCTCACAATTAAGACATTTGAATCCATTTAATCACTCATAATCAACTCCTGACACCTGAGATAATGCAAATACACCAAAAACATATATATTTATAAATGAATAAACAAGCATCCATATGCACCATCTAGTGCTTCATTCTTGCTGTTTCCTGGGTAACCCCAGCCTGCATAATCTCCCATACTCCAGCATTAAATATCAGACGCGTTCATTGCGTTCATTAATAAGCTCCAGACCTTAAGGGAATCCTTTCTCTTTCTTTCCCATGTAGCCTCCATCCCTCTCTCCCCACATGGCATCACTGACCAAATCATTCTCTTTTCTCTCCACCTCCTTTTCCTTCTCATTGCACAACAATATGGCCACTTGTTTGTTGGGCAGTGGTCTCCGGAGAGCGATCGTCAAACAAATCTGCTCGCACGGTGGAGAGCACTGGGTAATTGGCATGAGATCGTAGGTTTTTTTTTTCTTTTTGTTCCTAATCACGAACCTGCACATTTCAGCCTGCTTTTCTTTCTGTTCACAACTCTGACCTTACTCCTTCTCTCTGTACGTATACAAGCTTTATTAATCAACGTCCAAGATAATAAGACCCTCTATAGTTGCTGTTTGGTGTTTAAGATGGGGATTGGGTAGCAGGTGCACCGAGGGTTTTGATGCAAGAAAAAAAAGAAAAGATTCTTGCAAGATGATGACGTTTCCTGAAAAAACCTCTGCAATGCAGTTTTTAGTGTAAAACCTAAAAGAGGGCATTTAAATAGCAGCGTCAACATTAAGAGCTTAGAAACTAGAAAGTGTGCGCTCCCTTTGAACCAAGGTCACTCTGATCCTCTGACTTACTTTTGAAGCACCGCAACTTTAATCAGTTCAATCGGTCGATGCTCGACTCTACCTGGTTCACTAAAAAAGGCTCTGGCTTCGCTCCCGTAATCCTAATCCTACTGCTCTGATATGAAGTCTAAAAAAAAGAAAACCAGAAAGGAATATTTCACATAACCATGTTTTAAGAACTTTCTTTTGGTGAGACACACTGCCCAGCCCCACCTGCATCAATGAGCCTCGGCCGCCCATGACCCTGTCGCCAGTTCACAACTGTTCCTTCTTTGGACCATTTTGATAGACACTGACCACTGCAGACCAGGAACATCTCACAAAGAGCTGCAGTTTTGGAGATGCTCTAAACCAGTCGTCTAGTCATCACAATTTGCCCTTTGTCAAACTCACTCGAACCTCGCTCGCCCATTTTTCCTGCTTCTAAAACATCAACACTAACCGGTGCCATGATGAAGAGATAATCAGTGTTATTCACTTCACCACTCATAATGTTATAATGTCATGACCCAACCCTGCTAATCCACCCTCAGACAACCACCCCGACTGAGAATTTTCAAACACCTATGCAGTGTGGCCTGAGTATGACCCCATAATCACATTTCCCTTAGTGTATAGTAAAGCAGACTACCCTGTTGCTTTCTGCAAACGAAGCAGGCTTTGAAGTTGACACGGTGTTTATGCGGCGTGTCTAACACGTACAGACGGAGTGTATTATTCAAGCCGGGCACTGTGACGCAAAGCAGCAACATTCTTTAATGTGGATTATATGTCGTTACATGGCAGTCGTGTCGACCATAAACAGGATTTGTGTTAAAGGCAGAAGGAAATGCTACATTAGGGGTGTTTGGAGTAAGTGGCGTGTGTAAGTGTGTGGGTGTGGGTGTACGTTTCACACCGGATGTGGCACAGATATGTGTGTGATAAAAGTATGTGGTAGCTTAGTGGTCAAGGATTTTGACACTGGAGCCAAAACTCTTGGGCCCCTCAGCAAGGCCCTTAACCCTGTTGCTGATAGATGAATGAATGAGATCAGATGGAAATTACTTCGATTTAAGTCTCCAGACCAGGCAGAATTTTCCTCCTCAGGGCGGTTTGTCACAACAAGACGACAACGTTTAACTAATCAGACAGGGGTTTTTCAGAAGAAAGTTGAAATACTTGCGTCTTATTGGCTGATGGGTCTCACTAGCTCACCAAGTGGAGAACAGCTATACAGCATCTAAAGAGGTTTGAAACTGAGATGCTAACATCTTTTCCTACAAAGGAACGAAATCAAAGTGGTTATAAAGTCATCTACGCAGCATTTTTTTTTTCTTAAATAACTTCAAGATGTTTGAGCTTGTGGAAGCAACTGTTTCTACCTGCTGCAACATGAATAATAAGGATAAGAAGTGCCATTTTTGGTTAAATTATTATGGTGTAAGAGTGAGAAAAAACTGCCTTGTTAATGGGAAAATATCAACTATGGGATATATATATATATAAAGCCATGAGGCATCTCCAGACAATAAATTGTATGGTATATACCTCAGTGGAATGTTTTATTTTTATTCACACTTCGCAAAACAAACTTGCAATTTCCCTTTTCTTCCATTCGAATCGATATGGGGCGTACAAACTTTTGCACTCCATATCTCCTCCATACTCCCCCCTCCCGTATCATAATTAGAGTATTTAATTTGAAAAGCTTGTTAAAACACCAGCTCCATCACCATCATGTCGTCCAGGTCCAGACTAATCCGTCAGGTCTATTTACCCGAGCGATCCCGCTATATCTGATTACACGGGGTCACGGCAGGCGGCCGCAAGCAGTAACCTACATCGATGCGTGATGCCAGCATGAGAAAATAAAGAGCATAAGCCAATTCTATGGCAACAACAAATCGATCAGGCCGTCTGCGCTGGAGGACTGCGACCCGAGACCGGGACATTGATCAGCGTTCACAGCACTGTCCCTGGAGATCCTGCTATAGGACAATATCACTGCACGCCAATGCACAACTCCTCAAACAAACGAAGTGTGTAGATGATGCAGTCAGCAGTTTCGAGAAAACAATCTATACATCCCAGGAGAGAGAGAGAGAGAGAGAGAGAGAGAGAGAGAGAGAGAGAGAGAGAGAGAGAGAGAGAGAGAGAGAGAGAAATCTTATTGTATGGCCTCATATGCATAATCAAAACCTCCTAAAAAAAAAAAACCTCTTCATGCCTTATATTAAGTGTTCATTGAATAATTAAGGGCTCTTCAGAGATTATTTGAGGGTTATTGTTTAATTAAGGGTTCATCCTGGGGTTCTTACAAGGGTCCATTGGATAATTTCCATCATTTTAGTGGATTATTAAGAGTTCTTCATGGTCCTTCGTGCTTCCTTTTAGGGTTTCACCAAACAATTACATGTTCTTCATAAATTTTCTTAGGGGCTCACTGGACCATTGACAGTTCTCCATAGCTTTGTTTAGGAGCTCATTGAACAATTAAGGGTTCTTCATAGCTTCATTTAGGGGTTCATTGGATAAAATAAGAGTTCTTCATCATCTCTTTGTAAGGGTTCATTAAATAGTTATTTTAGTGGTTCCTTTAAGAATTTATCAGACTCTAATGGGTCACAGGTTCTTATGATTGCGTACTGAATGAGTAAAGGTTCTTCATGACTCCTTTTAGGGATTCTTTACAATTATTTTTACATCCTTTAGCAGATGCTGTTATCCAGACTGACTTTTTAATCTGACAATTATCACATTTATACAACCGAGAAGCTGAAGGCCGTTCTCAAGTGCCTACCTTTGGCAGCCTGGAGATGCTGGGATCTAAACTTGAACCATTAAGTTGGATATCTCAGGGTTCTTCAGTGGTTCTTTTGAGAGCATACTGGAGAGTATTTGGAGGTGTTTCTTGCACTATTTTAGGGCTTATTGGATAATGAGACTTTCATTGGCTGCTAATGAATGTGTTTTAAATGGAGAAACCCTTCAAATAAAGTGTTATGGACAGAAGAATGCAGCATTTCATGTAGAGTTGAGTGTTAGCATCGAGTAATGGACACCATTAGGTAAAAGCTACATCTGAGGAAACATCTGAGGTGTTAAACAACCTCTGAAATTCATAGCTAAACAAACGCTAGAGAGAAGGTAAGAATTCCCATCAATACTTTAGTGAGCATGATGATTGCTTGTGAGATGCTGGTAATTGGAGGCAATGGGCAGTGCAAGCAGTGGCTAGTGTTCAGACCAGAGGAGCAGCAGATGTGTCAGGAGTTTGCTAGATGACTTTGACAGGTAAACATTGTGGCAGCGACACTTTAATATGCAAGAGACTTCATTCTTACCCTCTTTAATTCATTACTCTCTCTCTCTCTCCCTCTCGCTCTCTCTCTCTCTCTCTCTCTCTCTCTCTCTCTCTCTCTCTCTCTCTCTCTCTCTCTTTTTTCCTTCTCACCTCCTACTGTCCTCTTTTAAGTTCTAAGTACAACTCCCTCAATGCTCGTGTTGCTTTCTCATTGTAATTTTTTATTCCTTTTTTGCTTGCATCATCTCTTTTTAAGTCTGCAACACAACAGGATTCCTCGCTATCACTTCCCTTCATTTAATTGGGTCATTAATCTTCTTAATTCCTTTTTTCTTTCTCTCTTTTTTTTTACTTTTTTTCTCTATCGCTTTCTCTTATTCTCTCTTTCTCTCTCTCTCTTTTGATTTCATTTCCTAATAGTCTCAATCGCTTTCTCTCTCAACTTTCTTTCTTTTTCTCTCTCTCTCTCTCTCTCTCTCCCCCTCTCTAGCACTTACTCTCATTCTCTCATTTCGTTGATCTCTTGCTCTCTTTGTCTCTCTCTTTCTCTATCACTTTCTTTCACTCTCTCATTTCGCCATCATCTCAATCGCTGTCTTTTCTTTCTCTCTCTCGATCTCATTTCCTAATAGTCTCAATCACTTTCTCTCTCACCTTCATTTCTCTTTCACTCTCTCTCTCTCTCTGTCTCTCTGTTCCTATTACTTACTCTCATTATCTCATTTCTTTTGTAATTCTATTGCTCTCTCTCGCTCCCTCTTTATCACTTATTCTCACTCTCTTATTTCCCCATTGTCTCAATGTCTCTCATCTCATTTTCTAATTGTCTCAATTGCTTTTTTTTACTCTCTTTTTTATCTCTCCTTCTTGTGTCTTTGAATCACTTATTCCCACACTCTATTTTGCCAATTTTTCTCAGTCTCTCGCTTTTCTCTCTTTTGCTCATCTAATTTTCTAATAGTCTTAATCTCTCTCTCTCTCTCTCTCTCTCTCTCTCTCTCTCTCTCTCTCTCTCTCTCTCTCTTTCTTTTTCTTCCTCACCATTAATTACTCTCATTCTCTCATTCCATCATTTTCTTTTGTTCTCTCTCTCTCTTTCTCTCTCTCTCTCTCTCTCCATCACTTACTCTGACTCACTCATTTCCCCAATGTCTCAATCTTTCTTTCTCGCTCTCTCTCTCTCTCTCTCTCTCTCTCTCTCTCTCTCTCTCTCTCTCTCTCTCTCATCTCCCAATAATCTCAATCGCTCTCCTTTTCTTTCTCTTTTGCTCTTCCTCTATCCTCCCCTCTCTATCACTTACTCTCACTCTTATTTCCCAATTGTTTTAATTTCTTGTTCTCGCTCCCTCCCATCTCATTTCCAAAACATCTTAATCACTTTTTCTTTTTTTTCCCTCTATCAATCTTTCTTTCTCCCCTCCTCTCTATAGATTATCTTTATCTTTTCCCATTCTCTCTCTCTCTCTCTCTCTCTCTCTCTCTCCCCATCTCTTTCTCTTATACTCTCTGTCTTTCTCCCCCTCTCTATCACTAACTCTCCCTCTTTCATTTCCTTATTGTCTCAATTTCTCTCTCTCTCTCTCTCTCTCTCTCTCTCTCTCTCTCTCTCTCTCTCTCTCTCTCTCTCTCTCTCACACACACACACACACACACACACACACACACACACACACACACACACACACAGAGTCAGGCAGGTCAGTGACAGCTCCCACTGTGTTTGAACGCTCGCCTGTCTGCTCACTTCCCTCTGCTCTCCACAATCTGTTCCCTCCACTCCAGCGACATTATTTATTGATCAGAGCCGAGCCGAGCCCGTGTGCCAGGGCCAGGGGGCAAAACACCATTTCCATAAAGGATATTTAAAGCCACATCTTGTCGTCCTCATGATATACACGAGAGTCCCACATGATATAGGAACACACCGCTCTATACACAACCATCCACCTGTCTGTGTGATCCGCATCCCTGTGTGTGTTCGGCATTGTATTGTTTTTATTTTATTTTTATTCACAAAGACAAGAATTTCCACAGGACAGGAAACACTTTAATTCAAATTAATGTAGAATTATAGTATATGTGCAGATACAATACATTTATTTCAAACATTTTCTACTTTCTTTTCCTTATGATTTTCTTATACATATATTTTATCTTTTTATACTTATATATTATATTCATATTTTATACTTTTTTATACCGTATTTTTCGGACCATAAGCGGCTACTTTTTTCCCACGTTTTAAAAAAGATAAACTTCCAAGAGAAATAGATGTGAAAGGAAGGAGGAAGACAGTGAACAATGACTTTCTTGGTCAGCTACTGTTTAGATACAAGCCGTTGTAACACGTTGAGTCTGGGTGAAGGGAGAGCTCGCTTCTGGCAGGCTATTCCCAAAATACCGCTATGAGGAAGCGCAAGATATTACACCCATTACAACGTGTGTAACGTGTCTTTCATTAAAGCCTGTGTAAAGTACATTAGTGTGGCTTTTATACAGGTGCAGTTTATTTATGTTCAAAATACAAATATTTTCAAAATTCAGTGGGTGCAGATTATATATGTGTGCGCTTTATAGTCCAGAAATTACAGTACTTATATTTTATACTTATATTTAATTTTTTTTATATATTTTTTCTTTTTTTTATACTTTCATTTTATATATTTTTGTGAAAGGTATTCTACTTCCCTTTCCTTGTGACAATTTTTATTCTTATATTTTATACTTATAAAAAGATTATAATATTATATTATAATATATATACTTTATTCTATTATTCTATTATATTTTATATTCTATTTTAATTTCTATTTCCATCTACATTTTTCAGCATTGGACAGTCGTAAAAAACATTTCGCTACCGGACGTACTCTGTATGTGTACGTGACAAATAAAATGACTTTCCCTTTGACTTGAAAAGACGCTGCCTGGGTTTTTATTTAACATTTAAAAGCTTTTTGTTTTGTTACTCAAAAAAAAAAAAAAAAAAAAAAAAAAAAAAAATATATATATATATATATATATATATATATATATATATATATATATATATATATATATATATAAAATATAAATAGGGGGCGGGGCTTACAATAGCCTTACTCTCATTGGTTGATGAACTTTGGATAGACAGCTTGCGGAGGAAGAGCCGTTAGCGGAAACCAGGAGATGTCCTGTTTGTGTTTCTCTGTATTGTTTGGACTTGTGCGTTTGAAATGATTTATTATTAAATCTCACTAGCCAATGAGAATCGAGCTATCTTAAGTTTTTATAAATATCGCATTACAATTCCTAAAGATTTGACAAATGTATTATGATATACAGTATATGGAATGATTTTCTTTCCCCGATGTACAGCAGCATTGTATTACTTTTAAATTATGTGAATTTTTTCTTTATTTTCGCTTTGGAGCGAATGCCGGCGATTACGTTAAGCTTTTCAGACGCCACGCCGACGATTGATCGAACGCTTTTTATCCGACTCGTGTTAATCGCCGGTGTCGAGGGCCGCAGGACAAAATATGAATTAAGTGTGTGAAGGAATTCTCAGCTGGCGAGACCTGGGGCTACTACAGCCATGCATCAGCGCTGGCCCATTAATCACGCTAGCCTACTTATCTCAGGAACGGGTGGCTGGAGGCACACACACTAACACACACACACACACACACACACACACACACACACACACACACACACACACGCATACACTGATCCGAGGTTTATTAGGATGAACACACGCTTCCATACATCACCAAGCTGCAGCATTCTTATGAAAAAATGGAGAGATATGGAGAGAGCAGGTGGAGAAGAGAGCAAAAAAAAAAAAACGAACAGGAAGAGAGAAAAAGAGAGCGCTGAAGGGCCATCTGCTGTCTCAGGCCTTCGTTTTGGAACAGGAATATCTGCGCTTATGTTCTCCCATCCGTGACCCCTGTTCGGGGAGATGAATTTTAATATCGGCGTGAGCAGGCGGCAAATACGGCTGCTCCTGCCACTGAGTTTCTCAAGACAGCAGGGAAAAAGAGAGAGAGGGAGAACATGAACACACTCTTTGCTGGCTAATGTCCTCAGGGATCACACACACACACACACACACACACACACACACACACACACACACACATGTGCACACATGCACAAACAGACGGTCAGATGCATACGATAAAGGCTTGTCTGAAGTTTTGCACCAAACTTGAGGTAATTAACGAACACAGCTGTGGTCACCGCTAATGACGCATCTGTCTATCCATCCTGTCCTCTTTCTCCATCTCGCTCTCTCGTTTTTAAATCCATTACGTTTATTTTTGTAGATGACGATGATGCAAACGAAACCTCGGATACTGAAACACACCTCTCAGGTAACAGGTTAGAGAGTGAAAAAAAAAAAAGCTAGTTCGCTCATTTTCTTGCTAACTGTAGCCACAAAGGGCTACCTCAAGGCCATATATTTAACATGAGTTAAAAAAGCTATTACCCGCGAGTGCAATAATTTAATTGAAATAGGCCATTTGGATGCTGTTAGCTTGTTAGCTTGCTTGCTAGGAGGGAACGAGTTTGGTAAGTTAGCTGAAGGAACAGATTTTGGAAATGATTTCTTTGGATAGATGAAAAGGTATGAAGTATGAAAAACGTTGGATGGAGAACATGAACGTGAACAGTACCTCGTGACAATTTTGAGCTAGCTGACTAGCTGTTCATTTGCTAGCAGGCTAATCATAGGTGCTGATAGCTGATCGAGATGTTGCTTAGCATTAAGCATATAGAGCTACATTGTTCTGTTTGATTTTTTTCGATTCAATCTTACATCTTTCTCCTTCACTCTCCATCTCTCTCTCTCTCTCTCTCTCTCTCTCTCTCTCTCTCTCTCTCTCCCCTCTTTCTCTCACACATACACCATCTCTCACACTCTCCTTCTTTCCATTTCTCTTTCTCTCTCTCTCTCTCTCTCTCTCTCTCTCTCTCTCTCTCTCTCTCTCTCTCTCGCTCTCTCTCTCTCTCTCTTTCTTTCTTTCTCTCTCTCTCTCCCAACTGGATGGAATATCAAATAAAAGGAGAAAAGAGAATATGAGGAAAGACAAGTTGGTGAAAGGGTTGAGAAGAAATGTTGACATGTGTGTGTGGGGGTTCATTAACAGAATCCTAAATTTAAAACCATCATATGTCATCCACACACACACACACACACACACACACACACACACACACACACACACACACACACACACACACACACACACACACACACACGCAATGATCTCCTGCCTCGCTGTGACACATCTGTCTCTCTGTGATATCTGAGTCGCTGCTTAGCTGTATTTCAATGAAGTTTGTATGAAATGAGAGAGAGCGAGAGAGATGGTAAGTGTGGAAGAAAGAGAGAAAGAGCAAGAGAGAGATAGAGAGAGAGAGAGAGAGAGAGAGAGAGAGAGAGAGAGAGAGAGAGAGAGAGAGAGAGAGAGAGAGGGAGAGAGAGAGAGAGAGAGAGAGAGATAAAGACCCCTTGACCTGTTAAAATATTAAGTAGCAGGGACACTATTTACTGCCATTAACTGCTGATTGGGTTTTGAAAGCATTGAGCATGTGCACGCAGTCACACACATGTCGTCCCTCTCTGTCACACACACACACACACACACACACACACACACACACACACACACACACACACACACACACACACACAATGATCTCCTGCTTTGCCGTGACCGAATCACCCCCCCTGTGGTTAGCGGTGGTTTTAATTGCCATGGTCACTGCTTCGACCCCAGGGGGTCATTTCAATTAAACAGAGTGAGTGGTGTGTGTGTGTGTGTGTGTGTGTGTGTGTGTGTGTGTGTGTGTGTGTGTGTGTGTGAAAAAAAGAGGGAGCAGACTCTGTCTCTCTGTTGTCCCGAGGTTCATTAACTGAAGATACAGTCATGTTTCTCCAGTTCTAGAGAAGAATCTCACACTTACTCACTCATGCACGCACACACACACACACACACACACACACACACACACACACACACACACACACACACACACACACACACATGCACCGAAGGTGGTCAATTAGTCGGTTTATTAACTAAATGGCGCCTGATCCCGTTTAATCACATGTTAATGATGACATCATGAGCTGAAGTGGAGTGTGCCGTAGTATACATTCTGTACACTAAGGCAGGAGGCTCCGCCCTCTATAGCGGCATCCTCATTTGCATATGCGTGAATAAACATGTTGTGAATAAACATGAGTATGCAAATTGGAACCACCCACACAACCTACAACGGCACTGCAGAAAAGGCTACTTTTCTCTTTTTTTTAGGTTTCATATGATTATTTTCTATGCAACTTGTCCCATTCTGAGAGAAAATTAAAACGAGCCACCAGCTTCTCCATGCCAGAGCATTGAAATACAGGGCATATGAAAGTTTCTCACATCTCGAACGGCTCTGTGTTTCTGTAATAGGAACCGTTTTATAAACCCAACAGCTCTCATTAAAAACACAAAGTGACGACTTCATCTGTTTCCATCAGCTGCAACAAAACGCGCTCATGCATGCATAACCTTATCACATGCCGGCATGATGCAGCGTCACCCCGGGGGAACATCAACACCATCATTCCCCCTTTATTTCCATTCAGCTTGACCTTTGACTTTTGCCCCTCAGGGCTGTACGGTGTGTGAACACGCCTGGGCCGAACCGAGGGCACAGCCTGTAGGCCAAAATATCCCTGATTGCATACACGTGAGTGTGTTTGTGTGGGGGCCACATTTCTATCAGTGGTGTTAAGTAAACGACCAAAGCAGACGCTATTTTTTTTTCTTTCATGAGATGTGTGTAAAGCACCACTGCACACCCACTGGGCCTTTGTGTGTGTTAGAGCTCGTCTGTGCCCCCGGGGGCAGTGGTGCAAATCACAGGCTCAGGGAGCGTCTGGACAGGTCTGAATAAGATACGGCTCGTGTCTCCGGCTCTGACTGAGAATCTATTCAAGCCTGAGCCAGGAAGAAAGGCCTGAATTTTAATATGGGTAAAGAAAAAAAGAGAGAGCGATTGAGAGACTTGATCCCTTATCATCCTCATGATATATGGCAACACATCATCAATCATCAATAAACCACCGTACAACCAAGCTGAGAAATTATTTGGTGTGAAAACAGGTTGGAAAAAAAAGGTCTATTTAACATGGATGTAACTTTCGGATGTAACATGCGTGTAGACGTGAAGGCTGAGGATCAGGATCACATTTCCTTGTAGCGCATCATGAAGCATCCAAACGTGCATTATTTAAATATACATTTACGGCATTTGGCACACGCCCTCAACCTCTTATCCCGAGCGACTTACACTTATCCTAGTTATACAGACGAGCGTCTGTCTGTCTGTCTGTCTGTCTGTCTATCTATCTATCTATCTATCTATCTATCTATCTATCTATCTATCTATCTATCTATCTATCTATCTATCTATCTATCTATCCATCCATCCATCCATCCATCCATCCATCTTTGTTGGTTGGAAACTGTAACCAAAACAAGGACGAGTAAATCATCATCATCATCATTATCCTCATCATCTACATCATAATTGTGATAATTATTTTGTTTTGTTTGTTCGTTTTAAATGTCTTTCGACAGGAAAGCAGGGATGAGTATAATCATCATCCTCATCTTCATGATGATGATGATGATGATGATTATTATTATTATTATTGCTATATTTGTTTGTTTAGAGAAAATTAATATGGCATGAAAGCATGGACAGGTATAATCATCATCATCATCATAATTCTTCTTCTTCTTATTATTATTATTATTGTTGTTATTACTACATATATTTAACTAATTTATTTATTCACTCATGTGCTTGTTTGTTTAATTAAAATTTTTTTAGAAAAGCAAGGATAAGTATAAGCATCACCATCAACAACATCATCATCATCGTCATTATCGTTATAATGATTGTTATTATTATTATAGATAACGATCATCAATAACAGCAACATCTTTATTTTAGTTTCATTTCTAAAAAAACATGAAGCGCGCTGGTAATGGAATGGGGATCGTACAGTAGGTGCAGATTGGGAGGTGGTGGTGGGGGGGTTTAAGGAATGATTCTTGCATGTTTCATCATGTATAATGCAATAGAGATGCAACGAAAAGGCAATCGAGCCAGAGTTTATGTTCTGCCACATCCGTCATCCTAATGTACGCCGTCGTTTGTGTGGACACAAATGGAGAAAGGCATGCATAATCCATGCAGTTAATCGATAGCGGAGCAGACGTGCACTATTAAGCCACCTCATCAGTCATAACATACTTAACCTCAAGAGTCCGAGCCTGACCTCGGCGCTACGCCAGAGCTGGGTTTCCGTAAAAAAAAAAAAACTGCTCGGGGCTTTGAGTCCCGCAGGATCGCACTTAAAGCTGAATCGCAGAGCCATGAAATGGCACTTACAGCCATTCAATATGATCCCCACCCCATCCTACCCTATCCAAACCCTTCCAACCCCATCCAAGCCTTTCTAACCCCTTCCAACCCCATCCAACCTCATCCAAGTCCATCTCGCTCCACCCTGGTGCCAGGTTTTGTTCTTCTACATGTTTGTGTGTAAGTGTCTGCCTGAGGGGAGGCACTCAAAAGCTCCAGCTCTCCTGGATCAAAGCTCATCAAGAAGGTCAATACTTCAGCATCTACTGTACATACAGGAAACCTATATGAGGCCTGGTGCACATCAAGGAGCAACAGGGATGACGTACGAGTCCGTCTGGGATTACGGTTAAAGATTTCAGCTTTTGAACAATCATCCATGCTTTTTTTTCCTATGTTCTCTAACCTACCACCTCACCCCCATAGTAATCCCAGCCCACTCCAACAACCCCCCCAGAGGCCGTCCGCCTTTATTCCTTCAGTTCTTCACGAGAGAAATCAGAGAAACGTTGCAGCTATATGCGTGATCTCGAATGCTCCTTTTGTGAAATCGGCTTTGGCGTTATTGCAGGCAATAAAGAGCGACTGACAAACAGTGTCAGGCAGCTGATCCTTCTCTTAGAGGATCGCAGGAAAAGGTTAAGACTTCTGGCAGAGTGCACACATTCACACACGCATGCACAAGCACACACACGCATACACACACACACACGCGCGTTTCTTGAAGATGGTGCTTTGAACTGATGAATGTTTGATGAGTCAAAATATCTCCTTGAACCGCCGAGCTCTCGTGTGCCGAGAGAGCAGGAGAGCAGTGCACTTACCACCGGGTCAGGGAAAAGAAACATTCACTAGTCTTCCTAACACACACACACACACACACACACACACACACACACACACACACACGTATACACACATATACACACACACAAACACACACACGCACGCGTGCATATACACACATGCGCACATATACACACATGAACTGCAACTAAAGCAGGAAATCGGAAGGGAAGAAAGAAAAAAGAAAGAAAAGAAAGAAAGAAAGAAAGAAAGAAAGAAAGAAAGAAAGAAAGAAAGAAAGAAAGAAAGAAAGAAGACAAATGGTTTAAGAAAATAAAGGAAAATACAAAACGATGAAATAAATGAAAAAAGAAAAGAAGGAAAAATAGGATGGGAGGAAGTAATCAAGAAGAAAGAAAGAAAGAAAGAAAGAAAGAAAGAAAGAAAGAAAGAAAGAAAGAAAGAAAGAAAGAAAGAAAGAAAGAAAGAAATTATTAAATAAATGAATTGCTGGCCAAAGCAAATAGATGGAAAGGAGAGGGATGAAGAGAAAAGCTGAGAGAAGAAGAGAGCGGGTGTAATGAAGGAGTGGACCCCCTGCACAGCCACACATTAATCATTCAACACACAAAAGAGGAAAGGAGGCAGACACACAGCCGAGTCAGCCTTAATTCTCTCTCTCTCTCTCTCTCTCTCTCTCTCTCTGTGATGGAGGGATGAGGTGATTAGGTGATGTATTTGTTCAGGAATGCTCGTTCTCCCTCCTTAAGTGGCACCATTACAGTAGTGAGCAGCACTTACAGCTTTTACTTTATTGATCAATCGAATCAATACGTCATCCTGCTGCATCCGGAGACGATACATTAAAGAGTGCGGAGTAAGCCCAAGTGTGCAAAAGTAAACGCACCCGTTTCTTTCTTCTATTTTTATTGTTTTATTTGTTACATTCATTCATTTATTACACTATTTATTAGTCCACTTTCTGCTCTTGTCATTCCTTCGTCCAGCAGCCCCTAACACTGAATAAATGTTCTGAAATTTAAAGAAAAAATTTATAAAGAAAATGGGGCCTTCCTACAGGCTGAGGGATTTTCTCCAAAACACCACCCCTTTTAAGTCTAATTTTCATTTTTTTGTTCTTTTTTTTTTACACTAAAACTGAAGGTCTGAAATGCGCTATATTGAAGCCTTGATTAAAAAAAAGAGAACCTCTATTGCACAGTTGTACAGAGAACCCTGTTAGTGCAGAACATTATCAAGTACAGTGTCATGTAAAACAATTTCCAAAATTTGCTCCAACAAAACAAGCAAAAGCAAAGCACAGAAACTTGCCATAGGTACAAATAAATAAATAAATAAATAAATAAATAAATAAATAAAGTTCTTTAAGTGTGTTTTTTGTGTTGTAGGGGTTAATACCTAATCAGTGGTAAATTGGAATGTTCATGATTACATGTTGATTCAGGTGAAATTTTAGTCACAAATAAAAAATAAATAAAGACCTAAAAAAATGTTTAATAAATGTAAAAAAATAAGTGGTATTTGACAAGTTTATTTTTTTTCAGGTGTTTTACCATCTTGCATAACAAATAAATATATGGTGAAATTTATATAAAAAATGTTTAAAAAAATAATTAGTAAAATAAAAAAATAATAATAATAATAATAATTAAAAAAAAAAAAATATATATATATATATTCTTAAAAAAACACAATTGAAGAATTCTTTGAAGTATGATGAAACAGATGTTCCTCCCATTTTCTTTTATAATTAGACTACCTTTAATTTGTAAAGAAGCGTCCACATAGAACATTTATGAATTACTCTCTCAAAAAAAAGACAAAAAAAAATCAATGATTTCATAAATTCATAAATGTTCAAACGTTTTATTTTGGACTATTTGGACGCTACAGAGATGTATCACAAAGCCAAATAAAACCCCAGCTCATTATCAAAAATACCAAACCCTAGTCTTGATTGGTTGATAGATAGATAGATAGATAGATAGATAGATAGATAGATAGATAGATAGATAGATAGATAGATAGATAGATAGATAGATAGATAATGAGACTTGTAGCTTCAATTAAGTGTAAAAAAAAACCCTAAATAAAGATTCTTCATATGGTTCTAGATATGACTTTTTTTTTTTACCTTTAGGCTGTAAAAAAGACAAAAGACCATGTTAAATAAACGTACTGATGTGACTGAATTTCAGGACTTCAGACAGAGGCAGTACAGTGTTATAGGAAAACTGTAACTGTCATTTGTTGACATGGTGTTAAGGCGTTCAAAAAAGACAAATCCTAAACTTTTTACAAACACCTCCCCAACACACACATTAGCTCGAAGCGATTTTCCCATGCAGAGTTCTAATCCTGGACTAGAAAAGGACACAAGAACCTCCATAGTTCGATTCTAGAGACGGACATGAACATGGTGTCTGTATTGGATCAGCAGTTTCACCACGAGAGGAACAGAAAAAGAACCTGAAACGGAATTACAAACCGATTCGTTCTCCAATTGACGGCGGATGAAAGGGGTTGTAAACATACACAGCAGCACCGACTGATATCGTATTGTCTTTATGAAATGGATTGCATGTCCGAGACAAAAGAATGAGTGTGTGTGTGTTCAGACATGTACACACACATCCCATGGTTGTACTGCATGGCCAGGAGCGATCGTAGCTGCTCTACATGCTCCGAGCCAGAGCTTGTTCTCATATATCTCTTATAATCCAAACTTTTGGGTTGCACGTCTTCTTTTCTGCTCTCTTTCTCTTTCTGACTAAGATCTATGAACGAGGTCAGAAGAGGAGGCCCTGAAACGATCGAACGTACCCCGAAACATCTGCTCTGCGTACAAGACGAAATGGGGGACGATGATTGATGAACTTGTACAAAGTGCCTGAGGTCAGTGAGGTATGAAATCTCATCGCTTATTCATATGAGAGAATAGGACTGAGAAAAAGAAAGAACGAGAGAAAGTGACAGAGAGAGGAAGGACGAGGCTTTAGGGGTAAACACATTTGTGTCAAAAGAGAGAGAAAGCAGGCAGCTGGACCCTGGCCTTGAGCGCTTTCTTAAACAAGCCCTTCTGCTTAAAGACCTCTTTAGATCCATTAAACCCCATTAATGCTGAATGCAAACGCTCAGAAAAATCGCTCAGGCAGAGAGAAATAGAGAAAGAGAGAGAGAGAGAGAGAGAGAGAGAGAGAGAGAGAGAGAGAGAGAGAGAGAGAGAGAGAGAGAGAAAGTGAGAAAATGCTTCTCCAATTGACAAGCTTGTCTTGTCATTCAAACGTCCGAGTAATCAGAGGGCCCCATTCCAACACATATACAGGCATCACACTTAGCTTTGCTCAAAGATCTCTTAATAGGTGTCAGAAGCGTTGTTTCTGCCCTTCTGCTTTCTATTTATCGCCTCGATTAACATTGGAGAGACGAACACATGCTAGCGCTAGTAGGTGCCGAGCACAGAAGTGGCGCTTAATGCTACCGGAGTGTGGAGATCCCGAGATGTGAGAAATTCCTCTTAGAATTTTGTTAAAATGATCCGTGAACATTCGGGATACGGGATGAACTATGTAAATATAAGTATTGAGACACCTGACACTTAAGGAGGAATTGGTATCATAATGGTTAAGGCTCTGGGTTAAAGTCGGCGGTTCAAGCCCTAGAATCACCAAGCTGCCAGTACCGGGCCCTTCAGCAAGGCCCTTAACATAGATTGTGGGTTCCAGCCTATTAAGTATAAATAATTAGAGAAAATAGGATGTAAATTAAACATAGTTGGTTGTTGCAGTGAGTTAAATGAGTTTTATTCTGTATCTTTGTACACTGAAAGGTATTAAGGCTTTAAAAGTTTTACTCAAAACACAAAACACTTGCTTGTAACTTGACTCATTTTTCAAGCACACTTAATCCACATTTGCAGGAACATATTAAATAGTACAAAAGATAAGCATAAGACCCCAGAAACAAGGAAAGAAGGAAAAATATTGTCATCAGTTCATGTTCTCTAAATCAGAGGTACTCAACCACCAGGTCATGAACCATTAAAGACTTGCTAGCAGGTTGTAAGAGTGGAAAAAATAATAGCTATAGACATGACACTCTATTATTAAAATTATTATTTTTTGCCCTTGAAGTGCCAATATCCATATATACATTTCAGAAAATATCATTTCCCAACCGGCGACACGATCAACTCATTATTAACATCGATAGTGAGAACAGAGAGAGAGAGAGAGAGAGAAAGAGAGAGAGAGAGAGAGAAAGAGAGAGAGAGAGAGAGGGAGAGAGAGAGAGAGAGAGAGAGAGAGAGAGAGAGAGAGAGAGAGAGAAAGAGAGAGAGAGAGAGAGAGAGAGAGAGAGAGAGAGAGAGAGAGAGAGAGAGATACTGATGAGAAAAAAAGGAAAAAAAGAAAGGAGCCAAAAATATGACTCGTATCTACAGTACAGTTTTACCATGGAAAAATATAAATGCTTAAAGCAAATGTTTAATGTTTATTATAAGTGAACTCAGACTCAACAGTGAGCAAGAAGACAAAATAAACTTGTAAATGTTTTCAAATAATTATGATGTTATACATTTATTTAAATCACCAGGACACCAAACGGTACTGTTGCTATGTTTCCACACGGAGGGTTTAAATTGCCTAGTATTATAGGCATAGTATTACTTAGCTATGGTAATATGCAAGCTGTGTGTGTGTGTGTGTGTGTGTGTGTGTGTGTGTGTGTGTGTGTGTGTGTGTGTGTGTGTGTGTGTTTTCTCAGCCAAGCCAGACTGTGTTACAGGCCGATAGTGAGAGGTGGATCATGTCTTCTCTGATGAGATGCAATGCTCGAGTTTAAACTACTGAAGTCAGAGAGACACAGCGATTCGGAAATGCACTCCAGGCCTAGAGCGAGAACGAGGGAGAAAAAAAAATTGAGAGAGAGAGAGAGAGAGGGAGAAAAAGAGGGTGGAGGGGAACTAAATGAGTATTGCAGAGTACAGATTAAACAAACACTGCCTGCTTAGTTCTAATTAAACACTGTGCAATGCGGCGTTCCAGCAAATAAAACCCTGGCACAGAGACTGCTCTGCACATTGAACAGTGTGTGTGTGTGTGTGTGTGTGTGTGTGTGTGTGTGTGTGTGTGTGTGTGTGTGTGTGTGTGTGGTGCTAAACCGGCTGTAATTGTTCTAATTGTCAGCATTATTGCCAGATACGTAGCATGGCTGGCTTGGCTGAGATTCAAGAAGACGAAGGAGGATGGAGGCATGAAAGAAATAAAAAGGAGCAAGATATCGAGCCAGGCTGGACATGGTGGAGACGGAGAGGAGGAGAGGATGAAATGCTAGCTGCTTTGGCTCAAAGAAGGGAGATAATGGTAGAATAGGTGGGATCAAAGAGAGAGGGGAAGAGAAGAGAAGAGAAGAGAAGAGAAGAGAAGAGAAGAGAAGAAAAGAGAAGAGAAGAGAGGAGAGAAGAGAATGAACGAGAAAGAGAAGAGGAAAAAAAGAGAGGTGAAGAGAGAAAAGGAAAGGAAAGTATAAGAAGAAAAAAAATGAAAGTAGAAGAAAAGAGAAGTAAGGAGAGTATGACAAGAGAAGAGAAGAGAAGAGAAAAGAAGAGAGTATGACAAAAAAGGAGAAGAGCACAGAAGGAAAGGGTTGCGAGAAGAGAAGAGAAGAGAAGAGAAGAGAAGAGAAGAGAAGAGAAGAGAAGAGAAGAGAAGAGAAGAGAAGAGAAAAGAAGAGACTCTCCAGCTATGAGACAGCAGGAGAACGTGTCCAGGTGTGATGTCATCAGTAAGGAACACGGCATACAGATAGAAAGCATAATGTGGCAAAAAACAGAAAGGAAAAAAGAAACCATTGCCATGCCTGGCTGATCGTCTGAAACTGAAACGTGGCCACCAACCTCTCTAGCCTCAGGAGGCTGCACACACAGGGAATTCTGGGACGCAAGCTCTTGGCCTGGTTGGAATTTAGGAACGCAGCCTTATCTCGGAAGGCAGGAGACACTCCGGGAGTACTTCACCTGCTATCTCCCACAATGCACCTGTAGACAGCGTGTTTCCTGTCACACGCTACACACTGCCACATACAGGAGAGCTTTGGCTGCTGTCATGTGGAGGCGGGCGTATGTGAGTGTGAGAGTGTGTAAAAGTAAGCATGTGTGTCAAGGAAAAAGACAGAGGGAGAAGGAGACAGAGACAGAGAAAGAGAGAGAGACAGTGTCTCCATCGAGCAGTCATAGGATGTTGCTCTGATGAGCGGTGTGACTCCAGTTGAAGTAAACTGCATTGGCACTATCGCCATGGAAACAGGGGTGTGAGAGGTTTCGCAGGGAAGATGAACAAAAAAAACATGTCAAGGTTAAGCAAACTGTGTGTGTGTGTGTGTGTGTGTGTGTGTGTGTGTGTGTGTGTGTATGTGTGTGTGTGTGTGTGTGTGTGTGTATATATATATATATATATAGTATATATATTTTTTTTTAAGTAGCCTCAGTGTAAAAAAATTTTCTTAGTTAGGGGTGAAGCTTATGTACAATATCATTTAATATTTATCCTAATTAAATATTTTAATTAAATTAAAATATTTAAATATTTAAATTGAATTATTTATTTTTTGAAAATGTAAATATATTTTAATGTATAAAATGTAAATAATATAAAACACTTATTTAAAATTTACATTTCCACAGAAACGTAGATGCAGATATGCCTTTTCGTCAGATGTCCGCAATTTGACCGATATTATTATTTTTATTTAGTTATTTACACCTACTATAAGCTGAATGGGCGGAGTTACAGAACGGGTGGGGTAATTGTCGTAGAACTGCACAGCCTGTAGTGTTTTATTCATCTTTTTCCACACCAATTCAGCCCCACTTACTTCTTTATATATTAAAGAACGACACGCTATACTTTTTTTATCCATTTCTATTTACCTTTCAAGTTTTGAGTTATTGTTTTAGTATAATAGTAGCTCTAAGCGACCGTTTCCTTAACGTTATTGACTCTCACAGGGCTCTGACACTTTCAGTAAACATTCACCATGTTTTGATTTATGATTTATTCTTTAGAAATGATAAATGACCGATCAACACCTTCTGACCAATTAGAATTGATTATTCTGTGGGAACATTTCAGAAATGTATATTTAAATACATTATACTGGCAAAAGTTTGTAGACACCTGACCATAAGATTGGTGTTATGTATCATTCCACATTGAGTCCACATTTCCTGTTTTAATAATCTCCACTCTTCTGGGAAGATGTTCCACAAGATTTTGTGGAGATTTGTGCTCGTTCAGATACAATAGTGTTAGTAAAGTCAGGTAGTGATGTAGGTGAGGTGAGGAAGCCTGGGGGTGCAGTCAGCGTTCACATTCATCCTTTATAGGGTTGAGGTCAGAGCTCTAGCAGGAGATCTTCTACTTCAACACATGTAAAGGATCCAACAGCATCCAATGATGCTTTCATTTATTAAGGGAATAAAAGCTGTCTAAACCTGCCTGGCCCTATGTGAAAAAGTAAATGCCCCCCCCCCCCCCCCCCCCATATTAAATCAAACGAACTGTAATTATAGTTAAGTCAGTGGTTAAGGCTCTGGATTAATGATCGGTTCAGACCCTGGTATCGCCACTCTTGGTCCCTTAACCCTATGTGCTCCAGGGGTGCTGTTTTATGGCTGGCCCTGGGCTCTGATCCCAGCTTAAAAAAAAAAAAAATCATTAGGATATTAAACGAAATTATTTTCACTGTGCTGTAATGTATAAATGACAAATAAAGGCTTTTCTTTACCACATTTCATAGAATTCTGAGTTAAATTTCACTTGTTGAGCTTAGGCCTGATTACTGCCCGACCTGATGAATCAAGAAATATCTGTAAAAGAACCTGACTGACAAAATGAAGCAAGTCATACTGCAATCTAAAGAAACTCAAGAACAGATTTTCACAGCACTGTTTATATATACATTAAGAGGTTCGGCATTGTTTTCGTGTCCTGCGCTTGCGTGCGGCAGACTTCCGAGCTAAACCCCGAAAGCTCAGTCGATTCCCCTCCGCTGAGCACAGTGGCATGATTTGTTATTTGCCGAGCTGTTTATCTGCTGCTCGCTTGCTGACAGCCCTGTGTAATTCAAATCAATTGAGCAAAACTGCTTATTCGAGTCCGTGGCTTTCCTTCATCTGTGGAGAAAAAAATAAATAAACACCCCGCCGATTCCTTCGAAAAAGGGAACGCTCGATGCTGCACTCGGGTTTTCCCGTCATCTACGGCAACCAATCATACCTGGCTTTGACACAACACACTCTTTGGCTGATTTGGTGCGCTCCCAAAGGCGGGATCGGAGGAGGCCGGGCGTCTGGGTGAATTTACTGGGTCACTGATCTAAAGGCTCTCACACATCGATGCCTTCTACCTCTCTGAGTGCGGCATGAGCATGATGAATAGATCAGAAGATAGAGAAGAGGCTGAGAGAGAGAGTGAGAAACGAGAATGTTTTTTATAACCTATCCCTCCTCATTTGCTTATACTCTCAGGACCATGGAGTTGCATTTACAGCATTTAAGATGCCTTTATCCAGAGTGACTTTGCTCTCATTCAGCATTTGAGTGTTAAGGGCCTTGCTCAGGGGCCCAGGGAGTGGCAGCTTGGTCTGGCTTGGATTTGAACTCATGACCATCTGTTTAGAAGTCCAACATTTTAACCACAGACCTACTAATAAAATAATACCATTATAGACTATAATAAAATGACTGGACAAGGACAGCATAGGTTTTTTTTGTTGTTCAGCACCCAAAAATGCTTTACAGAGATAAAAAGTTATAAGGGTTGTATAAGTTTTGTGCCTATAGGTTTATTTAAAAGCTTTTTATTTGTCTCATGCACGAGAAAAAGTTTCAAGACCAGTTCTGTAACACACCAACAGATGGCAGCACAAGGCTGCACACACAGTCACAGGGCGCACCAACCTTCATAAGTCAGTGAACCAATAGACATCATCCTGTGTACAATCAAGAGCTGTGAAGCTGGTACGGTGGCCACATGCATTACCATGTAAACTATTCTATAGAGGGTTAAGGGCCCTACTCAAGGGCCCAAGAGTAGCATCTTGGCAATACTGGGCTTCGAACTCCGGACCTTCCAGAGCATTAACCACTGCACTACTACTTCCTTCGAAACAAATTCACTTTTGTTATTCAATTTTGTTATATCGTCATTCAGACAATTCTTGACGAATCAGTTAGTTAAACGGATCCTGCTCAGGTTTATTCGATTAGAACTGGAGATGGCAACCGACAAAACAAGTCTTGTTATCAATCAAGTGTTTGCCTTCTGTCTTTTCGAGCAACTGAACGATTTTGTGACCGACTCATTTAACTAAACGGGACTGGAATTTAACAAAGATTTAGCAACATTGACATCTTTAGATTAGTTTTCAGAGATTAAGCATTAAACCGTGATTCCCATCACAATTAACACTCAACATGTAGAAGACAAAACTGCATGTTATTCATCACATCCAGCACAGGCTTCGCTACAAACCTTTGACATATAATAACCTTGGGACAATTTATCCAGAAGTTTGTGGACACCTGATCTGATTGGTGTGTGTAACACCCCATTCCACATTTAGTCTCCATTTGCTCTTATAATAAACTTCTGGAAAAATGTTTCACTAGATGTTGTGGAGATTTGTGCTCATTCAGCCACAAGGGTGTTAGCAAAGTCAGGTACGGATATAGGTGAGGACGCCTGCGGTCAGTGTTCACATTCATTATGTTCAACAGGGTTAAGAGCTCTATAGCTCTTTACTCCAATCCATGTAAAGTAGATCTTCATGGAGCTGTCATTGTTGTCATGCTGGAACAGGTTTGGGTCTCCTAGTTTAAGTGAAGGGAAATTTTCATGCTACTGCATCCAAAGACAACCGATACGATTGTGTGCCAAATAGCATCCATAGGATATTAGGGCTGTCAGAATGAACTACACGTTAATAACACGTTAACGCAAATTTATTTTAACGGCACAAATTTTATTAACGCGCCATTAATGCGGCGTGCATTTCTGTTTGACCATTTTGATAAAAAATATAAATGAGTGATTATAAAAGAGCCGAAATTAAAACCTTTAACGCAACACATTTATTCACAACATTCCTTTCTTTAAATTTTTTATTTTTTTTAATGAAAAATAATTTGCGATCACTGATCATTTGTTTTTTTCTGATGCGCCAAGTCACAAATCCAGCACCAAGATCCGCCATGATGCACATTCCTGGCAATTAAAATATATAAATGTGTGTATATATTCATACAAGCAGCTATGGAATTAAGGGCCTTGCCCAGGGGCCCACCGAGTGTTAGCTTGGTGTGGCTGGGATTTAAACTCCCGATCTTCGGATCCAAATTCCGCTGCCTCATATCATTGGCAATTTACTGTTTTGTAAGAGAAACCTGCAACACAACACCCCAGCATTGAGTGTTTTCCATTTGATTTTGAAGTCATGTGCCCTGGAATCCAACCTGGATATCATCTTAATCACTGTGGTAGCACCAAACCACACCACACCCCGACACATAGAGCATTCTTCCCAATTAGCTCCAAGCTCTGGCGCAAGCATCGCAGACTCTCAAAGCAGAGCAGCTCCTCGATTCCGGCAAGCGTACGCACCGATTACATCAGATTGTTTACCTGGAAAGCTTTTATGGAAGGATTAAATGTATTACCCGACGCCCTCGCAAACCCAACCACCGAAGCCTTTTTTTTTTCAATGGCTGTTTCTTCTCAAATTACCCCGGACACGATTCCAAACCGTCAAGAAGTGCCACAGCTCCGAGATTCAATATTCAGCCAGCCGAAGCCTTGCTCGGCTTCTGCTCTGCTATCGAAACTATTAATTGATCTCACGAGATGCTGGGATGTTTAAACATTAATAAATATGGAAAACCGTCTCTACAGAGGGAAAAACGCCGCAAAAAACTGCTCATAAGTGCCTCATCGTTTCGAACGAGCCTTATGGACGCCGATGTAATAACAACAACAACAAAAAAACTGCACACGTGTCTGATATTGTCACGTTTGTTATATCGAACCTGGTAAACTAGACCTCGTTTTTCAGGAGCCGTGGGATTCGCTGGCTGACTCCAGGTACATGCTCGTGTCTACTCCGCAGGGATGAAGCTGCCTCTCCTGGCAGAGAAGGGCAACCACAGCGCAGCAAAGTGCAAGCTAATGAGTTCGACTCAAGCGTACAGAGAACATCCCGAGACTCTGAGCTCGCCAGTCTTGTGGACGGACTCCCGACATTCCTAGATTTGGCATCAGATCACTTCGTCTCCTGTGGATCCAGGAGTGGATAAAAAAGAGCCTATATTCCTAAAGATGTGTTTGAAAATGATGATGATGAAGCACACCATGCCTGGAAACCATAATGGTTGAAGTGAGGGATCGATAAGGGCTTATCTTAGCTAGCCTTTACCTCACTACCCTGTCTCTCTCAGTCTCTTTCTTTTTCTTTTTCTGTCTCTTTCTCTGTCTGTCTCTGTCTCAAAAAAAATAGTCACACCAGGTACAAAGCACCTGACACTGGAGACTCCTTCCAAAATCAATGTGTGTGTGAGATGAGTGCATGACTCTGTTTGTGCACTGTCTAAGTGAATGTGTGTGTGTCTGAATGGTATATGCTTTGGATTGTGTGTGTGTGTGTGTGTGTGTGTGTGTGTAAGTTAAATTCATAATTGTTTGTGCACTGGGTCTGAGTAAATATGTGTGTGTTTGAGTGTGTGTATGTCTGTCTTTAAATGGTACTGTATATGCTTTGGATTGTGTGTGTGTGTGTGTGTGTGTGTGTGTGTGTGTGTGTGTGTGTGTGTGTGTGTGTGTGTGTGTGTGTGTGTGTGTGGTGAAACGAATGCATGACTGTTTGT
>JBCEWE010000104.1:1381751-1461751 GCA_039877035.1 Silurus lanzhouensis | reverse complement strand
TGGAGCGCTGCGTAACGAGAGGTTCGCTTAGACCGTGGGCTGCTTTGATATTTCTCTGAAGCTCAGTAGTGCAATTTGTGCAGTAGAGACGAGCTGAAAGACGCCCCAAGTCTCGTCCCTGCGCCGTCTATTAAAAGACCTTATTAACTCGGCATGTAAACTACAGAGCGACAGAGACACACCTCGGCTTGGTGTCTCCGCTCGCTCACATCACACACATCAAAGTAACGCCTAAACAATAACCACCTCCCCCTCACTGTCTGTCTGTCTGTCTGTCTCACTCTAACTTCTATTCCAATCATCTGTCTGTCTGTCTCACTGTCTCACTCTAACTTCTAATCATCTGTCTGTCTGTCTGTCTGTCTCACTCTAACTTCTAATCATCTGTCTGTCTGTCTGTCTGTCTCACTCTAACTTCTATTCCAATCATCTGTCTGTCTGTCTCACTGTCTCACTCTAACTTCTAATCATCTGTCTGTCTGTCTGTCTGTCTGTCTGTCTGTCTGTCTGTCTGTCTCACTCTAACTTCTAATCATCTGTCTGTCTGTCTGTCTGTCTGTCTGTCTGTCTGTCTGTCTCACTCTAACTTCTAATCATCAGTCTGTCTGTCTGTCTCACTGTCTCACTCTAACTTCTAATCATCTGTCTGTCTGTCTGTCTCACTCTAACTTCTATTTTAATAATCTGTCTGTCTGTCTGTCTGTCTGTCTGTCTGTCTGTCTGTCTGTCTCCCTCTCTTCCTCTAACTTCTATTCTAATCATCTGTCTGTCTGTCTCACTCTAACTTCTATTATAATCATCTGTCTGTCTGTCTGTCTGTCTCCCTCTCTCCCTCTAACTTCTATTCTAATTATCTGTTTGTCTGTCTCCCTCTAACTTCTATTCTAATCATCTGTCTGTCTCACTGTCTCACTCTAACTTCTATTCTAATTATCTGTCTGCCTGCTTGTCTGCCTATCTCTGTCTCTCTGTCTCACTATAACTTCTATTCAAATCATACGTCTGTCTGTCTGTCTGTCTGTCTGTCTGTCTGTCTGTCTGTCTGTCTGTCTGTCTGTCGGTCTGTCTGTCTTACTCTCATTTTTATTTTAATAATCTGTCTGTCTGTCTGTCTCATTTTTTCACTCAAACGTCTATGCTAAGTAAATGTCTCCATCTCCATGTCTCCAAATGTGTCTCCGTCTCACTCTAACTTGTCTGTCTGTCTGTCTGTCTGTCTGTCTGTCTGTCTGTCTCACTGTTTCCTAACTTCTTTTCTAATCACCTGTCTCTCTGTCTGTCTGTCTCACTCTAACTTCAATTCTAATCATCGTTCTCCGTCTCACTTTGACCTTTATTCTCACATTTACTCTACCTATCTGTCTGTCTGTCAATATGTCTGTTGATATATCTGTCTGTCTGATCTCCTGTATGCTCCTGCTCATCAACTTGATCAGCAATCTCTCTCTCCCTTTCTATCTGTAATCTTGAGACAGATGAGACATAAAGGACAGAGAGCAGCTCATCTCCCTGTGCTCTTTGTACAGGACACTGAATCTAAACTTGTCAAGCTCTTGAAGGTGTTCTAATTAGCGCTTGGGGACGTATGTCTTTTGCCTTTAGAGCGTCCCCAGTGAGACGCAGCTCGGTCACAAAGCAGCTGCAGGTAAAGACATGGAGAGTGGGTCAGATCTCTTTGCCCTGCATGTGTGTGTTTGTGTGTGTGTATGTTAATGTTAAAGACACTGAGCTTGTAGAACACAGGGTCCAGCTGCAGCCTCGGGCTGAGTCGTTAATTATGATGACACCTAAAGGGGTGATGAATATACCGCGGGATCGTATATCACAACCGTATATTACGCACAGACGCGGTTGGGAGGAAGCGATGCCATGCTGTGTGTTGACAAAATTATGAAAGTGACACCAGCATGTACGTAATGAGGGGTCTCCGGCAGGCACGAGGCCTCGGAAACAAAGGCCGCCTGCCGCTCTGAGCCTCCGTATTAAAGTGGCACAGGCGCTTTTCCAGAACAGCTGTCCGGATTAATGTTTAATAATAAAACCCTAAGATGGAAGAAAAAACACACCCACAATAGACAATGCCGCGGGCCTTTTTTTGTCGGTCACAAGCTCTACAACTCCACCTCAAACCCCGGATCCGAGACGTATGCGGCCCCCGGATCTGGCCCCGATCCCTGAAGCGAAGTGTGTTGGTTTGTGTTTGTCAAGAAGGGGGCGAGGGGTCCTGGCAACCCCCTCTTCATTTGGACTCATTCAACGTCGAAGAATGGAGTCGTGCCGAGACTTTCATCTCGAGAATACAAAAAAAAAAAAATCAAGAAGCCAAAATCAGAAAGAGGTAAAGGATGAAAGGAGGGGAGAAGGAGATTAAGAGCGAAAAGGAGAAGAAGGGAAGATGGTGAGGGGGTAAGAGATGAGGCGACGGCTGAGCGAGGATAATCCTCCAGGGTCTTCGAAGTCGTGGAAAAGGCGGAAAAAAAAAGAAAAGAAGCACACAGAGGAAAAACAAGAAAAAAAAAAAAGAAAAGTTAAATATTAAACTAACCAGTCGGACAGAGGCGCACTTTAAAACTAAAGTCATTACCTATTAAAAATACGCTCTGTTAAATACATGAATGGGAAAAAAAAAGATACCACGTCCAACTCTTACACCGTGTTATCTTTATCACGAAGTCATAATCAGCTAATCATAGTCCAATAACGCACCTCCGAGCCGAGCTTATCTGAGGGCACGGTTGTCGGGACTGGAGGACGAGATCTCGGCACGAGCCGATCGAGGAGGAAGCGTCTGTATTGTCTCGCTGTGAGAGAGAAGAAAATGCACTTCTATCTGATTATAAAGAAAGCTGATATCCATCGGCAAGGCTGAGCCTCTCGAAATGAGACGGAGAGATTAAGGCCACAAAACTCGTTCCACGCTCTCTCTCACACACACGCACACACACACACACACACACACACACACACACACACACACACACACACACACACACACACACACGGTTCAATTACAGTCCTCTCGCCACAGGCACTGTGTGAACTCTAGCATGAGATATTATTCCTACACAGGTTTTTTTGTACATATAGTGTAAATATATTACATATTCATATAAACATTGTTTTACCAAATGTATTCAGACAACTGACTGTTTTTTTATTATTCTTTTTTTTTTAATAGCCCTATGTGGTTCTTCCCCAAACACAAAGTTGGAGGCACACCATCGTATAAGACGTCTTCTAATGCTCTAGTATGATATTTCCCCTTGACTTGAACCAGGAAACCCAAACTTGGTCCAGCATGTGTCCATTAATGTCATTTGGCAGACACCCTTATCCAAAGCAATTTACATGTATCTCATTCATACAACTGAGCAGATATGGGGTTAAGGGCCTTGTTCAGGGGCCCAGGAGTGGTAGCTTGGTGTGGCTTGGATTGGATCTCACAACCAGTGGATCTACAGTCCAATGCCTTAACCACTAAGCTACTACCTTCAAAGCTTGGACAAAGCCAGTTCCATGAGGATATTCTTTACATGAGTTGGTCTCCCAGTGGTCTCCAGTGGCCTTCTACAGCGCTCTGGCCTCAACCCTACTGAGCACCTTTGAGATGAACTGGAACGCTGACTGCACCTCCTCCTCACCACACACTCATCTATATTAGCACCTGACTTTATTAACAACATCTCCATAAAAACTAGTGGAACACTATCCCAGAAGAGTGGAAGTTATTATAACAGGAAATAGGAAATCAATATAAAACTGGATGATCCGCTGGATGATCCGCTGTCGGTTATGAAAAGCAAATAAACAATGCCGAGATTTAATAATAATTCAGCATGGACTGTAATGTCATAGAAGACAGCAGTCGGAGAAAAAAAATATTGTCTTTAATGAACGTCAGATATTGAACACGATTTCCTACAGTAGTTACGCTACTGAAATCTCATTTCGGTCAGGTGGCCTGAGTGAGCGCTAAACCGAAACGAAATTGTAGTTCGGTCATTTAAAAAAAGAAATACCTTGTAATGTTATTGTGTGAACCTCATCAGAAAACGCTGCTAACTCATGAAAAAGTCATCATAGGTGTCTTTAAAAATCAGTCCGTCAGCCTTCCTGGAGATAATAAAGTCTTTTTCTCTCATTCTCTCTCTCTCTCTCTCTCTCTCTCTCTCTCTCTCTCTCTCTCTCTCTCTCTCCCTTTCTTTTTCTCTCTTTCTTCTTTAGTTTTCTCTACATGGATGAGTCATCTCATCTTTTGGGAATGCCTGATGGGTCATCATACACACACACACACACACACAGACACACACACACACACACACACACACACACACACACACACACACACACACATACTGACTAACACACCTCCTCATCCCTACACTCAAGCATGCTCACACACGCGTTCGAGTTTCGCTTATGAACTGCAATATAATGACATCTAATGAACATAAAATCAGTTGAACCTCATTTGCTGTTATACATGACCATTAACGAACATGAATAAGTTCGTATTTATGATTGTAAGAGCTTTATGAATGCCGGCTACAGTGTGGTTAAATTAAAGGCATGTTCGCTTTGTCAACAATTTATTCACATTTACATAGAGGTTATAAACGTATCATAAAAAACCGTGATGTTTTACCAAAAAGGTCTATGAACACATATTACAATGCAAAGCCAGATATGTGTAGATTTTTATGTAAGCTTATAGGAGGGTTATGTACACCATTTGCAAAACAATGGCACTGTAATGTCAGATAAATGTAATTAATTTGACACGTATGCTTAGGTTTATGAATGCCTATTTGTTTATGAATGCCTAACACTTTAATATTAGATATAAGTAGTTGCTTTCTTCTGTATGCTTATATACATATATATAGTCTGTGCTTATAAGAGGTTTATGAACACTAATTACAGAACAATGGAATTGTAATGTTAGATATATGTAGTTTGTTTCATACATATGCTTGTAAAAAGTTAATAAATGGCATTGGCAATACAATGGCACTATAATATCAGATCAATGTAATCTATTCCATATGTATTGTATGTTTATGAACACCTCACAATGTAACAACACTTTAATTTGAGATATATGCAGTTTAACTAATACATATGCTTACAAAAGTTTATGAACACCATTCGCAATGCAATGGCACTGAAATGTCAGATATGACTTTTTTTTATACGTATGCTAATAAAAGGTTTATAAACACCAAACACAATGTAACAACAGTGTATTGTGAAGACTATCTTATCTCTCAATGAAATAAATCATTCACTGTGTATAAGAGCTTATAAGGGTTTTATGAACTCCAGCTGAATTTGTCTCACACAAGTTTTGAAATAAGCCTTTATAAATATTGTATGAGTACAAAATATTTGTTTAGTAAAAAATACCCAGAATGTCATATATAACGTGACTATTGCTAGTACAATTAGACGCATATGGCCAGTTCCAGCCCACGTTCTGTAATTGTAGCATATTTGACAAGCTGATGATGAATGGTAATAAAGACACACGGTTCTGTGGATCAATAAAGGCAGCTGACATTAACACCGGCCCAATTAAAGGGTCAAGGTCACGACTGCAGTCAAGGTCGAGCCCCTGAGGCAGAGGTCGAAGGTAACAGGGCAGAAGGGAGTATAGATCAGAGGGGAAAGTGACCTGACTGCTGGACACATGGGCCACATGGGAACCCGTTCTAATGAGCTGGGAAAGAAGCTGAGCGGCGGCCATGTTGGATTCAAGACAGCAAGGATGCAAAACAATAAGGCTTCATTCACATAAAGTATATTATGTACATAAAATAAAAGCACAAATGCAGGGTTTTGTGCTGCACCTCAGAGGTTTGTGTACTTTGTAGCTATTTAGCCTAAGCTAGGTAGAACCTTGCCTGCTAAAGTTGTAAACATTTGCTAGCTACAACAGCAAACTGATTTGGATTGAACAGCCGACTGCAGCTATATACGCTCGACAATTCAGTTATTTTTATAAGCTGAGATGCAAAGCAAACAAAACCTATTATGCGAAGATGCTTTTAAAAGTACAAAAGTAATAACTATTCCATCTGGATCTTGTCAATTTATAGCTAATATTTGCCGCTGAAACAATAAAGAAGCACAATGTACTGTAAGCTACAGTAGGTAGAACCTTGCCTGCTCAAGGAGTAATGCTAGCTATCTTTACTGACAAACTGACTTGACTTAGGGCAGTTATAGAGCCTCGATGTTTAATTTTCCTTACAACATTTTATCCAGGACATTTCAGTTCGTCTCCATGAGCCGAGATGCAAAGCAGCAAGAACCAAAAACAATTCAGATGCTTTTAAAACAAACAAAAGATAATCAGGATGCTGGCAATTCATAGCTGATAACTGCTACTGTAACCATAAACAAGCACAAAGTAAGGTACATTCTAATATTAAAACAATGTGTTCAAAACAACATTTATTTCGCACTCTATCCATCATATTAAAAAAAGTTAAACACCCTACGAACTCTGGACTACTGACTGTGCTCACAATGGTATTGTCAGGATCTACCGGGCACGTGGCACACACTTCCGGTTTTGGTTTTGTCTCTCCATGCATCGCCCTGTTTGCCTGTGTTTTGACCCTGGACTGTTTTTGGACATTGTTTTTGCCTTGCCCCATTGCTCAGTTACCTTTTGTTTTTTATTAAAGCCTGTTTACTCTGTACCCCTGTTGGATGTATTAAAGTGTTGGGCTTGCTCCGCATCAAACCAGCAGTTCAGGGACCTAACCGAGACAGTCGACATTTTGAAGCTCAGCCCCCAGCAGAAAACTAAGTATTTTCGGGTGCGTCATGAACAATCTATGGCAAACCAAAAAGTTTTAAATAACCTCCTAAATCGACTGTCCCTCCAACCCCTGAACTCTTCTGGGGGCCTGCCCAACCTTAGCCTTCCTCCTGACTGAGGACGTCGCCCAGCTCTTCTGCTCTGCCGAGCAAGCCCCCATGCCCCTCACATCGGCCAGAAAGTGCTTGGGGCAGCCACCTGGAGGTTCGCTCCATGCTACATCTGGCCTTTCCTGACCTCCAAGGCATTCTAGGCAAGGCAGTTCGCCTCAAGCCCAGCTGTGTCCATCGATGGCACTTGACTTTCCTCATGCCCCAGGATTTTCGTGCCTGTCCAGTGCTTTAATCACTAACTATATTAGTAGTAGGTTGAATACTTACAACCTGTATTACTGATCAATTGACCACCTGATTAAATGATTGATTGAAATTTGTTGTCAGATCTTTACTGTATTTTTGCAGGCTTCTTAGCCAGGACAATCGTAAAAAAGCGAAGTGAAGCACTTATTCTTACTCAGCACTTCGAGAATAAAAAAAAAGAAAGAAAAAAATGCCAAAAGCATTACGCTGCAGTTTGGGGGAAAAGAAAAATCAAGCACGAGGAACAACATTCGAATCAGAGGATTTGTGTGTGGCCTCCACTCCAGGATATTGCACAGCAAATAAATAAATAAAAAGATCCACACTGCACTGAAAGTGAACAGATAACGAGGCCTTGTGTCTGTTTTTTTTTCCTTCTTCTTCCTCCAACCCATTTCCACCATTCAGCATTGATGTGTAGCAAATGACACATTTCATACCGCACTCCAATTAGAGGCAACTAGACCTGCGAGCTGCGCTTTAAAAAGCTGCAAAAGAGGGAAAAAATATTCTCTGTACGTGAGAGGATTACAAAGTATTTATTCTCTCTCTCCCTTTCTCTCTCGCTCTCTCTCTCTCTCTCTCTCTCTCTGGTGTTTTTCTATTGGTGATAATCACATGCACACATGCAAAAGTGTCCTGTTAAACCCTCAGTAATGACCCTATTTACACTTGTTGCCTGATTAATCAATTTCTTTGCTCTGGAGCTGCAGGTTTCCGGATGGGAAGATGAGGGCAACAGGGCTGGTGTTCAACTTAGCGCCGGCTAAATGTCGTAATTTGGGTTTGTGTCCTTGTTGAGCCGATTTTTCAAATTGAAAATGGTGTAATGGCCATCCGTCCATCCATCAATTGATCCATCTGTCCATTCATTCATTCATCTGTCCATCAAACTGTCTGTCATCATCTGTCTTTCCATCCATCCGTCCAATAGTCTGTCTGTCAATCCATCTGCTACCCATCCATCAATCTATCCATTCATCCATCCATCTGTCACACATTCATTTATCCATTCCCCCATCCATCCATCTCTCATCCATTTATTCATTTATCCATCTGTCCAAAACCCATTCATCCATCTGTTCGTTCGTTCGTCCATCCATCAATCGATCTGTCTGTTCATTTGTTCATCTGTCTGTCCATCCAACTGTGTCTCACCCATCAATCCATCCATCTGTCTTTCCATCCATTCATCCATTATTCTGTCTGTCCATCCAACTGTTACCCATCCATCTATCCATCCATCCATCCATCCGTCTGCTACTTATCCACTCATCCATCTGTCTGTCAATCCATCCATCCAACCATCCATCCATCCATCCATCCATCCATCCATCCATCCATCCATCCATCCATCTAAAAACTTTCCCATTAAAATTTAAATGTAAATCTTTTCTTGCTAGCCAAGTTAGCACTTTTGACTGACTTTTTGCTTAAAGTACTTTCCTCTCTCTCTCTCTCTTTTTTCTCTCTTCCTATCTCTTGTTTAGCGTTAATAGCTCGAAATAGAGTGTGCCTTCAGGACCATCATCCCATGAAATAAAACCACGTTTTGTCCGTTCTTTCTGGCTGCACCTCTTGATGGGACTTTAGACGCAACGCGAGAGAGAAGACGAGCAGAGACAGTGGCACAACTTCCTTTTTTCCACTCTAGGTCCACTCATCCATGTCCATTCCTTAAGAACGGTGCTTATAGGGACGCACACATTCAGCGACGACGGATGGTTTCTGCCTCTCTGATCGACTGTTAAAAGTTATTCGCCTCTCAGTTCACCCAGAGTCGTTCCACTTTTATTACACATTAACACTTTGGTAGGGAAAAAGTTGGACATTTCAGTGATCAGCAGCCAGAGATTTTTTGGTAAATGCAAATTTAGTCTTAGTGCCAGTCTTGGGATGAGGTGCAAATAAATGTGGAATCTTTGTGCGTGTCAAAACGACTCAGCATTAATGTTGCTAGTAAACGCTAGCGAAGAAAAACATTTTCAATCAATCAGTTAATTACATTATAATAAAATTAATGGAAAAAAGTAATTTTAAATGTATTGTTTTATGAATTCGTTTTTTTTTTTTAAAAACTATAAGAAAATTATAAATAAATAGTATATTCATTACATTGCATTTGATATAAACAATTGAGTATATATGCAATATCATCTATAATTGCAAAACATATATAAATAAAAATTGAATTTACTATAGAATAGAAATCTTGGATTAATTTTTTTTTTGTTTCTTTGGCTGAAAGGAGTGAAACCTGCTGTGGTTTTCTCCTTTTGTAGCTTGACTACCTCATGATTTAGCCGTATGGTGAATTCTGACATGCTTTTCAGCTCACCATGGTTGTAACGAGTGCTTATTTGAATTGCCGCAATCATCTTCGAGCCATCTGTCTTCTGAACATTTCGTAATATTTTTATTATTTTGTGTAGGTGTGAGTGAGTGAACTGAAGTGACAATTCCTGGTAATAGGAACTTTCTGAACTCCAACAAAAACCAGCCCCTCAGGCACCAAAGTTTCCAAAGAAATAGAATGTCCTTCAACATCCTTTCAATCCAAAAGCTTCCGAGGCTTTTAAACCAGTCAAGAATAAACTAGGCTCGTCTGCGTCAACATCAGAAACATCTTTGCTTATACAGCTGTTCAAGGATGTGCATCGGAAAAAAAGTCCTTTTACTCAGGCACCTTTTGTAGACCACACTAAACAACATGCTGTACTTTTAGATTTTAGTGAGTAACGAACTGGTTTATTATTTTGTTCCATCGTGGATCAACACTACAATATCAATGCAGTCATATTATAATGCGTTTCCAGCATAGGTCAGTAACATTATTATTACAGTATAAAAAAAGACAAAAGTTTGTGAACACCTGAGCACAAGATCAGTATATGCTTCTTGAACATTCCATTTCCCATTTAATCCCCATTTGCTCTTATAGTAATTTCCATCTTCAGGGAAGACGTTCCACAAGATATTGTGGGGATTTGTGCTCACTAGGGTGTTAGTAAGATCCAGTACTGATGTAGGTCCCACATCAATTCCTGAGGTAAAGTCAGCTTTCATTATTAATAGGGTTGAGATCAGAGCTCTATAGCAAGAGATCTTCCACTCCAACCTGTGTAAAGTGTATCTTCATGGAGCTGGTTTTGTGCACAGGGTCATTGTCATGCTGGAACAGGTTTGGGTCTCCTAGTTTAAGGGAAGAGAAAATTTCATGCCACAGCAACAATTGTGTGCCTCCAGCTTTGGATAAATAGTTCAGGGAAGAGCCACATAGGGCTGGAAAAGACAGGTGTCCCAATACCTGGCCATATTGCCTGTATTCGCTCAATATACACACTAATATCTGCCTGTCTGTCTGTCTGTCTGTCTGTCTGTCTGTCTGTCTGTCTGTCTGTCTGTCTATCGGTCTGTCTGTCTGTCTGTCTGTCTAGCTATCTATCTATCTATCTATCTATCTATCTATCTATCTATCTATCTATCTATCTATCTATCTATCTATCTATCTATCTATCTATCTAATATATATGTATGTATATATGAGAGTGAGCAAGTTATGACTGTGTTCCTTATGACTGCCTTTCATATTAACAAATATGTGTGTGTGTGTGTGTGTGTGTGTGTGTGTGTGTGTGTGTGTGTGTGTGTGTGTGTGTGTGTGATTTGTATGTCTTCATCTTTAAAGGGCTCAGGAGCGGGGAAAAAAAAAAAGACGAGGAGGAATCAATATACTCGGGCAGGTGAGAGAGAGACGAGAAATAGCGGCGGAGAAATAAAGAGTGAAAACTGCATCTCAATATATATAACGGCGACGAGTCACCTTTTCAACCCATAGATCAACCTTTCAGCAAGCCACTCAGCTCGCCACAAACATCCTGGATTTATAGCAGTGCTGAAATGTAGCTACATAAACAGAAACACACACACACACTCACACACACACACACACACACCAGAAGACTATCGGATGCCTGTCTTTTTTTTCAAGGATGCTTTATTATCCAACAGCGCAGTTAAAAAGCACTTTACGTGCGAGTGTGTAGATCGAGGTTGAGAGAAAAAGTGAGAGAGCGAGACAGACACATGCTCGCACTCAAACGGCGGTTCATTATCGGACGGCCAAGCCAGGAAAAAAAAAAACCCCAGCAAACTCTGGTGAAATATATCTGTTTGGATCGATCATGGCCCGCAGAAGGTGTGAAAACAGATGCTTGAGCAACCGAAACACGGTGGATAACCTTTCAGTAATACACAGTCATTTTTTTCCCTCTTACTTCCTGTATTACTTTTCCACCTCACGTCGCTCTCCGGAAACCTAAACGAAGAATTTATTATATCATTGTTATCTAATCTAAAGCACATTCAAAGCCCAATAATGATCCTTTACTACTACAAACCTGTGATAAAATGGCGTGAATTAGCATTTAAAAGTTGATAAGTTACGCTCAATTACAGCATGTTTGTTCATCTTTACTGCTCTTATACATACCACCAGGGATGCCAACAAAAATTGCATTTTGTATCCATCTGTAGCTATTTTTCACGGGTCCTTACGATGTAGAAGCTCCAAATTGTAACAGTAACACAATACAAAACACAGGTTAGGACTTTCTGACCCTGTAAAACTGGAGACTACTTCCTTAGACATCTTTGCATTAGATACTGAAAGACCCTGGGTAGATTGTTACCATGGAAGCAGTAACATATTAGAAAGGGTGACTGATTTTCCTTATAGAGAGAGAATTCCTGTCAGAGTTGCTGACAAAAAATGAATACATTTCAGAATCAAATTTTTAATGTGGTATAAATGATGTTATATTATGGTGACTCTAAATACTCATTTCTGATTGGCTGGCAGGTACCTTTGATCACAAAGGTAACCATCAAGTCAAGTCAAGTCAAGTTTATTTCTATTGCACTTTTCAAAACAGACATTGTCTCAAAGCAGCTTTACAGAAATCAACAGTCAAGTTGAACGATGTGTGTTTATCCCTGATGAGCAGCCGTAGTGACTGTGGCAAGAAAAATCTCCCTTAGATGTTATGAGGAAGAAACCTTGAGAGGAACCAGACTCATTTGGATGACATCAAGAGTTTGATCATAAATCTTTCAACAATACAGAACACTGGAGAGTGAGAACTAACATGAGTACTGGAGTGTGTGATTATAAGTAATGTTCTTTCTACAGTCCTCTACAGTCTTTATGGTTATAAAACTAGGAGCTACTGAGCTCAACATTTGTGATCATCACAGATCCAGCACCAGCTTCTCCATACCAGAGCCTTTAAACACTCCAGGAGGTCCAATGTCAAAACTCCACACATGTAGTGGGATCCAATTTGCACTGGTACGTCTCTAGGTGGTTCGGGATGTTTGCGAGTTCGGCAACTTCTTCAAAGGTCCATAATCTTCATGAGGTCATCAGTGCCTAATAACCAGTTGTAACCATAGTAACATACAGATGCTGTCACATACAGCGTGAGACGTTTTCTAAAGACGTGTCTTGTAAGTTATATGGTGAATATGGTGATTTCGATGAATGGCAGTGGTGGCTCAAGTACACAAATGTACACAAACTTATGTGAAAATACTCTAATGTTACTTTTAACACACCGATCTATTAATAGAATGATAATAATGAGTCAAATGCTCAATGCTTTCTATTTAAACTACAGAAAAATCATGCAAATGAGGTGTGTTGTAGCGAGTTCGTTTCTGGAGTTTCTTCATCATTTATTCTTCTCCAAATGTTCTGCTTGATGTTGAACTGATGCTGAACTGTATGTTGGTGATCAGTAGATACACCAAGCGCCAATCAGAACGAGTTCTAAACAGAGCGCACGCTCGATCCTGATTGGTGGATTGCTGCGTGTTTGAACGGTTTTATTTTATCCTCATAAATAAAAAACTGATTTTGCAAAATGTAGTTGAGTAAAAAAAGGGAGATATTTTACTTTGAAATGTAGTGAAGTTAAAATAAAAGTCTCCCCAAATGGAAATACTTCAGTAAAGTACAGATTAAAAAAAAGCTACTTAATCAGAGTAACGATTTATATTTACTTCCTTATTGTCCACCACTGATTAATGGGTTGAGAAACAAGATCTAGATGTGACACAGATGCACCTACAATCTTTATCTCTATTTAATCACTATTTCTTAAAATGTCAGTGCTCCGCAGCAGGTGTTTAATCGCCTCCATGGCGTGCATTAAATCCGTATAACACACCTAGCTGTAGACTATCCCTTACTTAATCAGAACAAATGAATTTAAGGATATCCTTACAACCGGAATTTACTACTCAAATTCAATTCTGAGCAAACTCTTCATTTTTTCCCCCCCCTCAACCACTGTGTCCCTTTGCAGCACTTGAGGAAAATGCGACTTTCTGATTCCCACTAGGAGCCCCACTGCTTCGACCACAGTGTGTTGAATGTCTCATTAAAACTCTGCAGATTTCACAGCAACGCTACATATCTCTCCAGAAAGATTGCCACAGTTGCCCCCCTTTTTTTGACTTTGACATTCAGAAGTTCTCAGCCTCCCTCCTGGACGACGTTGGCCATCAAGCCAGAAATGGTTACGAAAAAAAAAAAGAAAATAGACATCATGTCTGCGTTTTTCTCCGGATCATCGTAATTCCACTCTTCGCACCTGGATCAATTATGCATGTGCTCTGGTGATAGGAGGAAATGATGTGGAGCTGGGAGAGGTGTGGGGCAGGAGGGAGAGAAAGAGAAACTGGGAGTCTGCCAGAGAGTGAAGAGCACTTTACTAAAACAATAAGAGCAGCCGTTAACCCCGATGCCCCAGGCCACGTGAAACAGAGGGCGATATTAATTAATGTGCCAACAGGAAGCAGTCGTGGAGTGGAGCCCGTGGCTGATAGAGGAGCGCAAATCGGTGCAGAGTGCTTACTGAAGTGGATGTTGGTTTAAGGTTAAATACGTCCTGATGGCAACGGGAATTATTTGCGGGGTAAAAGGATTAAGGTTGACGATGCGGGAGGGAGAAAAAAAAACGAAGGAAAAGGCTAAAGGAACTGTTTCGGTGTATGTCGTTTGTCAGCCATTTTTTTTTTAGAACCAATTTAACTTCAAAAAGCGTGAACTGGCCCCCGAGCTGGAACTAGCGCTGATTCAAAAATCCCGAAATGCCTGACGCATTGTTAGCGAGTGTTTTTCAAGGGTTATGTTTCCTCCAAATGTTTCATTTGCATATGTATGAAAAATATAAGTTTTTTCTTTTTCTTTTTCTTTTTTACGGCTCACAGCTCCAGAGGGCTCCATCTGTTTTTACTGAGACGAAATACAGACTAAACGATGTGCTTCCTTCAAGCCGCTCTCACACAAACACACCAAGCTCGTTCTCATTAGCGTAGTTTTGCTAATGCTCTATTGTGCTCCTGGTAAATAGATCTTAACCATATAGCAGTTACATCATTTATGAGAAGGTGTCACCCCATGGTGTGTGGAAGAAGCAGAAGCTGCAGCAGTACCAATGATCTGTCAATGTGTAAGTTATTCTATAATACATTTTACATATATATTAGTGTCGTGTTTTTCAACAAAGGAGAGGAGACCCGTTTAACATGTTAGCTCAGCAGATCAAATTTCAATTCCTTTCTCCCTCCTCTACAGTTCTTCCTTGTTCAAGGCCTTGACTCCTTCCAGCCCCCAACCTTTACAGACTTTTAAAGAGCCCCATATCAAACACAGAATAAACACATAATACACCACAATTATGCTGTCAAAATGTACGTGTTAATTACGCAAATTCATTTTAATTGAATTTACAATTTAATTGGTGGGTTTTTGTTAAATGTGTGCCAAAATCATCACGATTGAAAGAACCAAAGACTTAAACTACTTTCAGTCCGTGTGCATTGAATTTGGTTAATACACAAGTTTCACAATTCGAGTTGAATTACTGAAATAAATGAACTTTTCCATGACATTCAAATTTATTGAGCTGCACCTGTATATATACACACACATATCAGCTTCAGAATAGTCCCCTTGCACAGCAATACAGCGCTCCCAACATTCCTGCCACTCCTGGAATGTGTCCTAGAAGTCTTATTTTCGAAGAGTCTCCGCAATTATGTAAAAACGATTACCTTTGAGCTGGATCTTTATCTTCGGGAACAGGAAAAAGTCTAACGGAGCCAAATCTGGCAAGTATTGCACGTTTGCTCTTCGTTTCAACTTGCTGTCCATGATGAAATCACAGACGTGGTAGCACACATGGTCAGAACAGCACCGGTTGATGCTAACTGCATTTCACTGGCCCTGTACTCTGCACAATGACAATAAAGTTGAATCTAATCTAATCTAATCTAATCTAACCTAATCTAATCTAATCTTATCTATTAACACTTATACAAGTGCTAGTTGATTTCAGTTTTAGAAGTCTTAACCCTGTCCAAATTGAGAAAAACTGCTCTGTCGAAACAAATACAAATAAACCTTTAGACAGGATGCTGGAAAAAACTGTCATTGTTGTTGAAGTTTGATTGTTTGGTATGTGTCCTTTATGCACTGGCTATCTCAGATCTATCTTTCAGATGTCTTCCACACAATATAAGGAATGTGTTTTCAGTCTCAAGAACCGAGCATTAACCATTAAAGAACCATTTACTATCACAAGATCTCCAGGAACTATTATCTTTGCTCTGAGACGTTAATGCATAAGGAATGTTTGGTAGCTATTTAGATTGCCACCTTATAGATTCTGTAGCACAATATACAATTCACTCCTAGCCATGCAGTAAGGTTATTAGAGGCTCGTCCTCTAGAACTCACCCCCGGCAGATTTTTCTTCATGTGACATTAATTCCTTATGACTGATCCATAGTGCAGCAGCCCAATCTTCCCAATGGCCATTCTGGAGACTAGCTGAAACCCCAGGCAAAACCAAATGCACAAAGGCACAACATCTTTCAATGTTAAAAATACCAATGTTTGACTCTAAAATGATGAACTGACAGGCATTAAAGGATAATTTTATAATCATACAGTATAGTTTAATAAAAATTTATCGCCGTTCGCTTTCATCTTTATGCTGAGACGCCATTGACAGAGGGGTGGGTTGTTTATTATTCGGGGGTAGACGTCCAGAATTTCCTCCGGCAAAGCCTTAGGATATTTTGCCCATCTTATACTGATTGCAAGTCCACCCTATGACTTCAGTGGTCCCTCTCTGACTTCCTGTGGATTCCCATTTTAGATGTTGATACCTCGTCCTTGCCCAAAAAGCATACAAATAAACACACCCACTCCTCGAGTCTCGAGTTGAGTGCCAAGTGCCAAGGTCACTACCCTTGGAGCCAAGTCACAAGCGACAGTTAAGCAGCATGACTTGTCTATGTACCAGCTCCCAGGTGGTGAAATTAACTTACTCTTACTGTCCAAACACCTACATCCCACACAGGTTTTAATCACTGACAGAACAACCATCTCTTTACTAAACATCTAAGGAACTAAAACACTGTGTCTATGTATCCATATCGTGGATTCATCTCTAGAGTCCCAGTCTAGACCCCTAGTCCACCCAGACTACTGATAAAGTACTAGAATTTTTGTCTGCCCAATAACAATAACAATGCCTCATGTGAGCTAACAAGTGCAATCAAGACACCCTGACAAGTCAGCGTTGTGTAGTGAAGCATGAGACAGCAATCAGCAGGCTGTGCTCCAAACCACAGGCTGAAAGTGAAACAGTGATAACGACAAAAAACAAAACCATTTCAAGCCAAATCAAGAGCCAAATGGCTATGGTCACTCTCCAATGCTTCCATTAAAACCAAGAGTTAGCAAAATCAAAGCAAGACATGCTTCTAACCAGGCAATGGAGTGCTTGAAGGTTAAAGATGCGAGCTTCCTCATAGGCAAAAGTAGAAAATTCACTTTCCAAATCACCACTGTATTAACTTTTCCCTGACATGACTGCTTCACTAAGAACGCAAACATCGCGATGTCCTTGAAGCTCAATTTCGGGGGATGCTGAGGCAATTCGCAGCGAATGCATCTTCGCAATCTCCATCCACGACAGCTCGATTTGCAGTCCTTAACCGAAAGAGGCATTTCTTCAAGAATTTTGAACGCCATATATGACCCAGAACTGCAGCTCTGAAGGAACTGTTCTTTCCAGATATGACAGGCTGAGGGGTTCGAGTTAGATTTATGCAGCGGTATGTGCTGTCAAATCTTTCAACACAGTTTCAGTGCGTCTCTTTCCCCTCAAATTCCCTGAGAGGCATCAATAAGCAGCATCAACGGCCCCTCTGCGGCCATGAAGCGCACCTAAACTCCTTTGACAACTGCTTCTCAGAGTTTTCGCTTCGATTTATCAGCTTAAAGCCGGTGCTAGAAAGGGCAGCACATCTTATTTTAGGTCTTGGGAGACCTCCGTGTCAGAGGGAGAGAGAGAGACAGACAAGGGGAAGAAGGAGAGAAAGATTTTTAACTCAATACCTTCGTTTCTTTCTAATGGCTTTTAAACCAATCAAACTGTTTTCATTGTTAGATGGCAAACGTTTATTAAGTGATTGAATCCAAATACTCAGAATGAATTAAATTAATATACTGTATATACATATATATATATAGAGTGGTCGCTTAGTGGTTAAGGCATTAGATTTTGGCATCCGAAGGTCACAAAGACTCCCAGCCACACCGAGATGCCCTCCTGGGCACCTGAGTAAGGGCCTTGAGCACAGCCCTTAACCCCATAGATGCTCAGTTGTAACAACATGTAAGTTGCTCTGTATAAAGGCATTTGCCAAAAATGCCTAAATGCCAAATCTTAAACTTTTGTTCTGAAGGTCTAGAGTTTAAATCCCAGCACCACCAAGGTGCCACTTCTCGACTCTTGAGTAAGGCCCTTAACCCCTAACTGTTGTATAAATGAGGTAATTGGAATCACTCTTGATAAGATCTTTTGCCAAATGCCAAAAATGTAGAACATCTTTTACTTGCATTCACATCCACCTTTCATTGTATTGCCTGACACAGATTTGGGGACATTTTCTGTAAAAAGATGATTATGTAATATTTCTAGAAGGAGTCTCCATTGTCAGAGATTATCATAGGATACAAGTGTCACTTTAAATTTTCTGACATAAGAAGAGTCTGCATTTTACACTGAAACACAACAAACTGTGACCGTTTACTGATTAAAGTCTAGTTAGAGGAAACTGAAGCAGCCAAAAAGAAAGACTGTTTATAGCTCCTATGACATTTTTGCATAAACAGATTTTTTATTTAGATTTTTTATAAAAGTACAATGTGTTGTTTGTTAATAGATATAAAAATAAGTGTAAGTGCTGGACAGTGCTATAAGACGAATAAAACACATCGGCATGTGCCGTTATTGGAAAAGGACTTCTTTCGGCGCGCTACCAGGAACCCTGCATCATCACACCACCCACTCGTTGATTATTTTCCTATAATAGCAGTACCGTTTCTTCCTTTGATGCTCAGTTTTCCTTTTCTTTTTCTCATTCTGATGTAGTGTAGTAGTTATAAGTGCTCTATTGATATATTCGAGCTGTCTGATTCTATACAATAGTGTCCACACACACACACACACACACACACACACACACACACACACACACACACACACACACACACACACACACACACACACACACTGACCCACGCTCAGAGAAAGACAGATTCACATCGCACTTAAGTGAAGCAGGCTGCGGTCTCTAATGAAAAGCCTGTCACATGTATCAGTGCACTACAGCAAGCCACAGCATTTCTCTCACACCTCTATAATTACCGATTCGTGTGTACGCTGAAATGAAGAACATAATCTTTTGAGAAAGAGGGTGTGGCTGAGATAAAAAGTCCTTGTAAAGCCAGAGCTTGGGATGCGCTGTGGACTGAGGAAGAGAGAGAGAGAGAGAGAGAGAGAGAGAGAGAGAGAGAGAGAGAGAGAGAGAGAGAGAGAGATAATTAATGTTAATGTGCCTAAGCCAGTGAGGGGTCGAGGGAAGAAAAAAATATTCGATCAGTCGAGGTCTTGTAATTCTCTCGTTCTGGATTCTGCATGAACATACAAAAGTGGCCATTGAATGTAGTTTAAATCTGGAACTCAATGTAAAAATGGCAACAAAAAAATCCATATTCCTGAATTTTGTGGAAAATACAAGTGACTGAAGTCCAGTCTAATTCAAATAATTTTATTTGTGCACTTTTAACAATGGACGTTGTATCAAAACAGCGTTTATAGAAATATAAAGGTTAAAAAAAACAACGTATAAGTTTGTTCCTGATATTTATACGTTTATCACTAATGAGCCAGTGGCAACTGTGGCAAGGAAAAACTCCCTGATGGCAAAAATCTTGCAGCTATTTGAGCTACAGGAGTTCGTCTGTTCAAATCACGGCCAGTGTTCACTCGGCAAGTGCATAAATGAACCTCAGCCGCCCACGACCCTGTCGCCGGTTCACCACTGTTCCTTCCTTGGAGCACTTTTGAAAGATTCTGACCAATGCAGATCAGGAACATCTCACAAGAGCTGCAGTTTTAGAGATTCTCTAACCCGGTCTATCACAATTTGGCCCTTGTCAAACTCGCAGAACTTACACTTGCCCATTTTTTCTGCTTTGAACAAATCAACATTGAGGACAAAATGTTCACTTGCTGCCTACTATTTCCCACGCATAAACACTTATTCACTTCACCTCTCAGTGGTCATAAAGTTATGGCTGATCAGTGTGCATGCGTCACTATACGCACTACATCGGATATAAAGCGGTGGTGATGCAGTATCTACTTTACGTTGGCGTGGTGACCTCTTTACGCAATTTTATTGATTTTTTGATCTATTTATTTCCAGAACATATTAGTTCATTATTTGGATTTAATCCCTAATAATTAATATAATAAGAAGAAATTAGATTATAATAGAGAATATTTAATTCAATCCCCTGTTTTTAAATCAAGCGAGTCATTTGGCTGAAATTATGAAACCTATTTTCATTGGTTCGGAAGTACAGTGTGGATGTTTGAGCAGGTTTACCTTTCAAATCAAATCTAATTTTATTGGTCACATACACATTCATACAGAGTACGACATGTGGTGAAATTATTGTTATGACTGTCCAACATATAAACATGTAAATAGAAATAGATTATAAAGAAAGAAAGAAAGAAAGAAAGAAAGAAAGAAAGAAAGAAAGAAAGAAAGAAAGAAAGAAAGAAAGAAAAATAAAGAATAAAAAGTATATCAAAGTATAAAGTGTAACTATAAAGTATAAAAAAATAAATTATAAATTTATATATATATATATATATATATATAAATAAATTAAACACAAAGAATGTTTATAGACAGAAGTTGACATTTCAACATTGTAAAATAAAGGATTAATAAACCAATGATTCGTCATGACACCTAAAATCAACAACAATGAAATCGAATCCAAGTCCACGGGGGGATTCCCAACCCCACCAGAGACTATAGGCACACCCCTTCATGAAAAGCTCAACTTTTCAATTGTCTTTCACACTTTGTAACACAGAATGCATACACACGTGAACAATAAAACACACACACACACACACACACACACACACACACACACACACACACACAACACACACACACGCACACCTTTACCCGACTTCTCCCCAGGCATTTCTGTCTGGAGAACAGAATGAGTGACCCAATTGAAAAGAAGCCTATTTTCTAGCTCCTGCCGCAGTGCTGCTCAGGTCGTTCCCCAGAGACTCAGGCGAGCGCTGTGATTGGCCGAGAGAGACTCACCTGCAGTGTGTCCTCTACAGTTACACTAACATCTGTCGACTAAGGCCAATAAATCAGAGAGAAAGAGAGAGAGAGAGAGAGAGCAAGAGAAAGAGAGAGAGCGAGAGAAAGAGAGAGAGAGAGAGAGAGAGAGAGAGAGAGAGAGAGAGAGAGAGAGAGAGAGAGAGAGAGAGAGATGCTGAGAGGTTTTTAAGTGTTCCCGCAATTCCAAAACTCTGCGATATTCAAGGAACAAAAGACCTTATGTACTTTAGAGTCGGCTGCAGAAATGTCGGCACCTTTAAGGGAATGGACGGAAAAGAATAAAAAAACACTTTTTAAAGAAAAACAGCGGATATTTAGGGGTTCTTCCGAAAGTCCTGTCTGGGTTATTTTCTTTATTTACCTACAGATATGCTCATTGGATTGGATTGAAATTGTGTAAATCCACCTCTTAATAGCGCCATTATGACACAAAGGCTATAAAAACTATCAATATTAAACATACAATATAACAGAGTGCGGCATCACAGACGGGAATTTCATACAGTGTGAATGAATGCCATTACTAAACCCAATGAACACAATTCAACAAGCCTATTTTCACTGTAATGCATATTGAATAATGGACTGTAAAGCTCAGGTAATGCATATAAATAAATAAATAAATAAATAAATAAATAAGGGTTTTTTTTTTTTTGTGGTGCAAATAATTTGTAAAATATTGTACATTTCATTTAAAGCAAATGTTGTGTATAAAATGTTGAGAATATGCATAGGAAAGTATGAATACATCTAATACATGCCAAAAAAACACATTCGTTCACATTGATTGGGTGCCAATACTTTTAGAACACGAGTGGAAAAAGCAATGTGGCGTAGATACGTAATAATTTCGCGAAACAGAGAAAATCTAAAGGACAAAGAAAATAGAAAGAAAAACAACCTGTAGCTTATCATTGATTTTATCACCTGTTTATTTTAGACCGTTTAATACAAAAGCTAGTGAATTATCTCGGCTCAGGTAATCCATCCATGCCGAGCGTTCTGCTTGTGACGCCTGCTAATCCTTGAGATCTACCACTGAAACAAACACATACACACACACACACACACACCACACACGCTCGATGACGAAGATCCAGTCTGTCATCGTCTTTCACGGAGATTGGCGTGGATGCTAATTAAAACAACGGCAGGTTTGCCATCACCCGGTGCACGCCAGCAACCTTTTTTCGCCGAGCTACTTCATTAAAAACGATCAACTATGGTTTTAATTAAATGTTTCTGAAAGTAACGTTCACAGTCTGCTACACAGAGTAATTAGCTGGGAGTCACGCGGCCCTTCTCTGGCTGAGGAGTGTGAACTAGCACCGTGGACACTTCCTATCTCGTGCCTCACACGCTTGACGCAAGATTTAAGAATAAAAATGGTTCTTTGAGTAGATGTTCGAAAACGTGTTCGGAAAAAAATGAAATAGATTAGCTGAACTTTAATAACCTCATAACCCCGCCTGTAACTTAACCCCACCCCCAACACAGCCAACAGTATTTTACTGAAGCTAACGTTAAATATTTTGCTTAACGCTGCCGTGAAATATTTTATAGAAAGTTATATAACTAGTTTTGTAGCATGGAAAATTTCGAGGGGGTCAAAAACATCCTGAATAATTTGCAGGCGTTTAAAAACAATAACATCACAGCTAGATTTAAATATGAACAGCTAGCTATGGCTGTAACTTATCACATGGCTAGACGTGAGAAATATCTGTATTTCCTTACTGTACTTAACTCAAGTAAAACAAAAACCCTTTTTGCTGATTTCTATTTAAAAAACTATAAAATACAAATCATAAACACCATGAAATTATATTGTCAAAGGTTTTGGGACACCTGACTTTTTTCAGCCATATGTGATCCTTCCCAAACTGTTCCCCAGCAAATACCTATTACGCTATTGTATAGGACATCTTTGGATGTGGTAGCATTGAACACCTTTGGGCTAAGCTAACTATGTTTTGTACACTTCTTCTTCGTCTTTTGGCTACTTCTATTAGGGGGCGCCACAGCGGATCATCCATCTCCATACCCCCCCTGTCCTCTACATCTGCCTCTTTCAAACCAACTACCTGCATGTCTTCCCTCACCACATCCATAAACCTCCTCTTTGATCTTCCTCTTTTCCTCCTTCCTGGTGGCTCCATCCTCAAAATTCTCCTACTGATATACACCATGTCCCTCCTCTGCACATGTCCAAACCATCTCAATCTCACCTCTCTCACGTTGCCTCCAAAATGTCCGACATGCACTGTCCATCTAATAAACTCATTTCTAATCCTGTCCATCGTCATCACTCCCAACGAAAACCTCAACATCTTCAGCTCTGCAACCTCCAGCTCCACCTCCTGTCTTTTACTTAACGCCACTGTGTCTAAACCATACATCATCTCACGTCTCACCACAGTTCTAAGGTCTTAAATAATCAAGTAACTTACATTTTTGTTATCGCTGCTACTTAGCATCAATTACAAACAGAGTATTAAACACCAGCAAATCGAATGCTAAGTTTATCTTTAGCGAGACTGAGTGCTTAGAAATCCCGCTGCAGTATTTTGGTATTCATGTGCTCACTTGGTTTCCATCTGTTAAAAATTTTAAAGGTTTCTTTTTTGGCTCCCTGATTATAACAATACAATTTCAACACAAAACCTGTAATACAGAACATTTTTTAACATTGATTTTGAAAATGAATTTCACGTTCCATTGACGTTCCCGCAAGTTCAATTTCACAAAACCTCTTTGATACCACCACAAATCCCATGCTGTGCTTCCTGCTCAACATCATTCCCCCATCATGGCAGCCCCAAGATCTTTTATTCATGATTAGCGGTTAGCATGTTTGGGTAAAGTACTGCTGGCTCAGACCACACATTAACATTAACGTTAACATTATCATTAGACATCCATTAGCTCCATTAGATGCTGATGGCTTGTTAGAATGTAGGGTCGGATTCGGGTCAGGTCCCTTCGCAGCGCCGTTAAAGGTCTGTTTATGGCTGTTTTTTAGAAGACGATGAAGAAGAAGAGGAGTCGTCTAAATCGGAACTGTTGAGCAGCAGAGCCGGACATGATAATTACATTTCCTTACATTTACGCTCGTTCGCTTTGATCCGGCACGAGGCAGGATACAATCTACACATCAAGCTTTTAAAAAGAGCTGACAGCTCTTGAATTGGGCGCCTCCGTCTGTGTTCGCAAGCTAATACTCAAATTGCACGGTATTCAGACTTTGGAATTAACCACAGACTTAAGCACCGCTTGGATTTTTCAGCACACAGGGGCGGGGTTCGCTAATAACGCCGACGTATTTCATCTCATTTGTTTTATCTGATAATCCCTCTGATATTATACCATCATGTTCATATTCACTGACGCTGCTTTCATTCGGGAAGAAGCCTCCAGTGTCAGGGCTTTGTAATGACATAACGTCATTACTGAGGGTTGAGCCTGAACTGGAAACACTGATGCGTTCGGAAGTAAGTACATACCCTGACACACACACACACACACATGCTCAAACACAGAGCGCCTTTCATTTCACACTGTCACTGTCACAGTCCCCTACTGTCCCCTACCCTACGCCGCCGTCACAGACACAAATGCCTGATCGAGGCAGACGTGCAGCCGACGCATATTAAGCTCATCTCCAGCAGATTATATCCTAGCACTTGATTCATATTGGGATAAATGAATCTACAGAGACTTCATGTGAATGGGCAAACAGAGCATCTCTTTCTTTCTCTCTCTCGATTTTTTTTCTCGCGTTCTGTCTCACAGCCTTGATTCGATTCTGCACTTCCTGTCAACACAGAGGCCACAGAGACAACGTGCAAATGAAATCGTTGCAGACGGAAGGTGCGTCACGTCCTCGATTAAACTCTTACGATCCCACCTTATCCCCACCCGAAAAATTGTATCGAGATCTCGGTGACTGCGGGAATCCTGGAAATTTGATCAACGTGACTAGAACCAGAAAGGACAGAAAAGAAAAAAAAAACTTTCAGGATCGTTACTCTCTGAGAAATGTATCCTGTGCTACAGCGAAAAACATGACGATTACGGTAATTACAAGCCGACTACGCTGTTTGTCTTCTCCTCGGAAATTAGATAGTTATACTACAGCGCAAACACTTTCGAGACACCGAAATCAACAATAGTTAAAAGGCAGACAAACTGAGGGGGTGGTGGCTCAAAGGTTACTGCCCCAGCTAAGTCCCAGCACTCCAGGCTGCCACTTTTGGACCCCTGAGCAAGGCCTTTAACCCTATCTGCTCCAGGGGTTCTGTATCATGGCTGTCATTGTGTCCTGACTCCATGGACATTCAACGAAAAGAATTTCACTGTGCTTATTGTATATTGTATATACGACGTCGGATCCTTGCACCACGAAGCTGCCACTTTTGGGCCCCTCGGCAAGACCCTTAACCCTCAAATGCTGAATGAATGAGATACTTGTAAGTCTCTCTGAAAACATCTGTCTGCCAAATAAAAAAAAGGCAAAAAAAGAAAGAAAAGCCTCTACAAGCCTATATTATGTACCAGGACATAATAAAAAAATAAATAAATAAAACAACCAGGCATGCCGTTCTCATGAAATCATTATCCATATTGTTTTAATATATTCATATCAATATAAGTATTATAATATAAATGTTATAATAATTATTAATATCAAAACAATATAATCACACCTCCCAAACGTGATCCATTCCTCTGACACCACAGATATTCGCCAAATCTTGACTACCTGTACGTTTATTTTTGTATCTATTTATAGCTAATTTAACATTCAATGTTCTCAATTGCGTATTAGTCCCTGTCGTGACAAATTATAGCAGCTGTAAACATTTCCGGCAAACATTTCTCAACTTAATAGTCAGACGCTATTAGCTAATCATTGTCCTGCCGGTTAGCGTACATTATAGCCTTTCTAAGGCATTGCTGTAAACTGTGACATTCCCACAATATGTTTTTTTTTCCACTTAAAATGGTACATTCTAAATCCCAATGTTACACACAGCTCTCAACTGTGCTAATATCCAACACGGCTAGTTCTCTGATGCTGCACAACCACACACACACACACACACACACACACACATACACACACACAGGGGCCACTGATGTAACACAGAGTCATGTGCGGTGTCATTCCACTGAGCGCCGCGAGCACTTTTTTCAATTATGGAACAGCCCTCAGGGCCAAACAAGGGTGACTATAGATAACCCGAAACATTGAAGCGTGTGAAGGGCGTCACTATTTTTAAATCCAGTTTGTGCACGAGTGTGTCGGTGATGAACGTTCGTTCACCTCTTCTTCTCCTGTCCACATGTTTATCCGTCATTAAGGCTACGATGCGTAAGAAAAGGAAAGACGAAAGGAGAAAATGTTACTTCCTTTTTTCCTCTCTCTGTCTTTCTCTCTCTAACTCAGTCTTTCTCTCTCACTCTCTCTCTCGCTCGTTTCTTTCGTTCTTTCTTTCTTTCCTTCTCTCTCTCTTTAATAAGGCGGCCAGCGGAGGGTTCGTTTGTTCACCTCGATTGATAGACAGGCAGCACAGCAGGTTGTTGCTGTCTGAATCTCCCACAGCTAGCATGTCAGTCCCCCAAACTAGCATCTCATTTACTGCTCATGCGCCTTTGGTTTCCTCAAAAGAAATGTTTTGTCTATGTTCTACCAAACACGCCACAGACTCAGTGGTTTTAGCTTTTTATTAACACAGAATTTAATTACTTGATTTCTACGTATGAGCTCATGCCATGATTGATACGGCTAAGATTACATATATGCTAACATATAGATATAAAAAGCTAGCAGGTCCATTAGACATGCCACACAATTTTGCTAAGCTGGGCACTGTGTCGAATATCAGAGCATTTAATGGACTTTTCTGAGGTAAACCTTTAGTAATATGAGGGTTCGTCTTTTTCCAAAGGTCTTTCCAGGATAATGTCAAAACCGATTTGAAGTCACGGCCGAAAAAATCCTCTTAAATCAGGTTGAAAGTTGTACAGTGTAGTAGGCTGACATGCAAGCCTCAACATTTGGATTAATATTTATTACAGTATAAAGCCAGATTTAGTTTGCTAGTTTGCTAGCAATATAAGCAATATACTGTATTCTCTATCTACGATTAACCCTTCTATCTTTTTGTCCGGTGCTTTAGTTCTAAAAACTAAATTTTCTTGCCAACAGTCCGTCCTTAAGCTCTCACTAAACACAAATCTGTAGATGATGAACAGATCACACCAAGTGATATCCAGTGCTGAGCATCTCCATCGAAAAGTCAGATTCTGGCATTTTCTGTATAAGACTCGATGTAACTGTGGGGAAAGAAATGTCTGTATAGAGAGCGTGATCGAAAGATAAACAGCGCTGGAACAAAAGAGAAAATGGCTCTGGATCTGCTGTAATATACCATAACACACAAGGCCCAGAAGCCTGGCTGCTATGGCAACGCTGCCGGTGGATTCATAGGCGGAAAGGAGGGAAGTGGAAGTTTTTTCCACGTCTCCCGGAGACGACACATTCGGGACAAACATGGTGAAGTGTCTCTTGCGTCTCAGTGTCGATCCTGGTCTTTGGGTTATTATGAAGCAAATTTATAGGGTTTTTACCAAAGCAGCTGTTGTGTTACAAAACACATACATAAGCTCATGCATGTATATGCTGATGAAAGCATATAAACACATAGGCTAAAGCACGCACATATACACGGGGGTATGTGCTTGCATGCAGACACACACACACACACACACACACACACACACACACACACACACACACACACACTGCTCCTGCTGCAGAATATTTCATCATTAGGTCTCAGCACTTAATCCTCTGCTCCAGTGGCTCCACTTTTACCATTTCAATAATCTGCATTTCTACTGAGGGTCCCCACAACTCCTGCACAAACACACACACACACACACACACACACACACACACACACACACATACACACACACACACACACACACACACACACACACACAGTAGGGGATAAAAACAAAATGCCATCAGTAACAGCATGGTGTATAAACTCTGGCTCAAACAGTTCCTCAACCTCTGCTACATCTCTCCAGTTCGCTATTGTGTTTTTGTTTAAATCAGTATGTGTTCTGTTATTAAATCCCACTCGTTAGTTATTATAAGTTTTGTGTGTTTGGTTCTTGGTTGCAAAACAAATGCCTAGAAACCCTGACCAGGCAGTTACTGAGAATGTTGTTGAAATTGATGTTACATATCTGACTGCTCACTTGCGACCCTTCGGATCTCATCCAATGGTATCCAACTCTCAATGGACACCTGTGCTTTCAACCAAATCCTATTCTTTTTATATCTGTATTTGTGTTGGACTTTCATATTTTTTGCATTATCACCTACTTCTTGAAGACTTTATGTTAGCAATAAATCTATCGATCTTTTTCTTGTTCAGATTATACAATTGTTTTTCTGTGGTTTCAAGAATGATACGTAAAGTTTACAAGTTTAACGCATTACACCTCATTCCTGATTTACAGCTTTCAGACAGAAACGGTTTCAGTATACAGACGTGTCTTTTTTCATGCTGACTATTTGGCAGGAAAAAATTCTCTCTATTAGACGTCCTTATGTTTATTATAGTACCTAGTACCATATTTGGAAATGCGTTTATGAGTTTATATGTTCAGAAATGGACATGTCCTCAACCTTCACTCCTGAATGTCGTCAGGCCAAAAGTATCTGAATTTGTGTTCGATCTTCTGTTTGATCCAGAATAACATATTTCTATTATAATGTTATTTCTTGCTCCAACCAAACACACACACACACACACACACACACACACACACACACACACACACACACACACACACACACACACACACACACTAAACGATCCATAGAATGTCAACCAGAGGTAGAAAAAGAGCAGCACTAAAGGAGACTCTGACCTTTTCCTCAGCAACAAACATCCTCCATTCACGAGCAAATTGACACTTTCTAGCCGCTCACCACCCTCTGACAACCAGCAATCTCCGCTATCGCTCCTGGAAAAAAAAAAGGCCATCTCCTGCACGGCCGGCGTATTTCGCCATATTCCGATTGTGCACTTTTGAACCGAGCTTTTTCTCCATTTCTCTCACTCTGAAAAGAGGTCAGAGAGACTCACTTCACCTTATACTTAATGGCCCAGAAGCACACAGAAGTGTGGATGGGCGTATTCTGCTCGCACACACCTACACAGACAGCTTTTCCTCAAGGTTAGATGCTGATTGCATTGAGTGATCATGGCCACCGTATGAAGCATTATCACCTCTGTGGGTGTTGTTCAATCCGTATCTGGCTCAGCGATGCTCCCTGAGCACTAGCCCTAATTACGAAGCACTGTGGATTACAAGCTGCTTCACAATTAATAGGTCTAATTTCTCATGGAGACTGTAGCCAAAGACATATGGCCAGTTTATTAAGCGGTGAGTGAACCGGTAAATTTTTTTATGAAGATTCCCTCGCTTTCTAGGAGCCTAAAGGAACTGATGGCATAGACGCAATGGCGTGTTTTAGGGCCAAGCGAGCTCGTAACACGCTAGCGCACAAAACCATCAAACCATGGTTATAGCTCGAGAGCAACAACGAGGTTTATTAAAAGGGAGAAATGGCTGCTGTGAGACTGAAAAAATGATAGGGAATGATAGAGAAAGAGAAGTAGAGATTCTTCAAAGTCCCAAAACCCCATCTGGTCTGGGGGTTTAGCCAGAGTGCACACTGCACAGCGCAAACGTTTCAGCAAACGCAGCCATTTCAGGCAAGTGTGCGCGCTCTAAAAATATCCGTCTCAGGGGGATTCAGAAGCTGTTTACAGCTCCTCTGTGCATTTTGACGGAATATAAGCCGCGTGCCCATGCAGCTGGGATCCAACTAAATTTCTCGCAGGATACAATGTGTAATGATTCAAATTGAATATTGTAATAATAATTGAATAATTTCATTGTAATGGAAAAATGTCTATTCGTTATTTTTTTATTCTTTTTATGTATACACACAGTCAAATATATACATATAATCTATACTTTTGACACATACTGTATACGTTAGATACATGTCAAAAGATTAGCGGTGGTAACTCAGTGGTTAAGACATTGTAACTTAGACCAGAAGGTCATGAGTTCAATTCCCAGCACTGCCAAGCTACCACTGCTGGGTCCTTGAGCCCTTAACCCTCACCTGTAAGTCTTAGTTGTAAGTCATTCTGGATAAGGGCATCTACCAAATGTACAGGAAATGGAATCACTTTTATTGTTTTTGAGCAAGTAGGTAATTTAACGGTATTGGTTTTTATTAAACTTAAAAAGTCACTTTAAAATAAATTAAAGTTAATTGATTCATACATTATTATAACTTAGATATATTACAATATAATATATATTATGTAATGATTAATTGTCAAATATTTTATATATGCATATATAAATATATTTACATAATGTATAAAATATAATATAATAATAAAAAATATTATAAATGCTGTTCATGCTAACAGAAAGGACCAAAATCCCAGATATTCTGCAGTAATTACCAGTATTAATTGCATCATCAGGTCCACAAATTTTGCTAACACCTGTTTATTTTGTAAAAGTGTACAGAACTGCAATCTCAGCACTCAAGCAAAGCAGGTAATTAGCGTAATTGAGGTATGTTTGACTAGTGCTTATTAATGAATGGGGTTCTTACGGACTTTCGTTGCTTTCAATCATGTTAATTGATTACGACAGAATGTTTGAGCTGTGGGGCTTCTCTTGTACACCTGAAGGTCTACACAATGGTAAAATGATGTTTTTCCTTCACACACTTAAATTAAACTTATTAACTAATTTTATTACTAGATTTTGTAGATAAATCAGTGAATGCTGTAGAATGCTGCTAAAACTGTTGGCAGGTAACATTACTCACATCTATGTACATTTTGTGAACTGACTAGTGTTTTTTTTTATCCTCAGGATGCGTCATATCTATGTTTATAGCTTCATAAACACACTTACAAGGCTGTCAGGGCTAATATTTATAAACCCTGCCTTTATATAATCTCCCACCAGTGATGCTAATGTTAATATTTATCCTTAGCGACTATCTGCTAATCTTCGGGTAGTAAATAGGCTCGTGAATGTAATGCACTGCTTGTCCATAACTCAGCATCAATTAAGCACGAGGATAAACTCATTAATTAACGAGCGGAACGCGGTGTCTTTTCATCGATGTGTTTTGTTGCGTCCGCGACGATGACATCATGCGTTGTGTTTTCTCCGCTGAGGTCATTAGCAATCACTGGGATTGCGGCTAAAAGCTTTTAGCCGGGTGAGTTGTGTGATCTTGTGTGATTGTATATCATGTTTGTGTGAAAGTATTTAACATATAATAGAATACAATTTTTTAATACAACTGAATAATAACATTCTAGGTTTATTTTTAAAAACTAGGTGCAGTTTATTGTATTAGGATCATGATTATATATAATATAAGAGTATAATATATGTATGTATATGTATATACGAGTATAATATATGTAAATTACCCATTCATCCTGTTTTTCATCCAATCATCCATTTATTCACCCTTCCATCCATCCATCCATCCATCCATCCATCTATTCATAACCTCCCTTATGACTGTTTCACAAGTTCCAGAATTAGCTATCCATCCATCCATCCATCCATCCATCCATCCCTCCATCCATCTATTCATAACCATCCTTATGACTGTTTTACAAGTTCCAGAATTAGCTATTCATCCAATAATCCATCCATCCATCCATCCATCTATTCATAACCACCCTTATGACTGTTTCACAAGTTCCAGAATTAGCTATCCATCCATCCATCCATCCATCCATCCATCCATCCATCCATCCATCCATCCATCTATTCATAACCATCCTTATGACTGTTTCACAAGTTCCAGAATTAGCTATCCATCCATCTATCCATCTATCCATCCATTGATCGATCGATCCATCCATCCATCCATCCATCTATTCATAAACACTCTTATGACTGTTATGACTCTTCCATAAGTTCTAAATCACACTTTCTATCTATCTATCTATCTATCTATCTATCTATCTATCTATCTATCTATCTATCTATCTATCTATCTATCTATCTATCTATCACCCTTATGATTGTTTCACAAGTTCTAGATTGAGCCATTCACCCATCCATCCATCCATCCATCCATCCATCCATCCATCCATCCATCCATCCATCCATCCATCCAATGACTCTTTCATAAGTTCTAGATCTATCTATCTATCTATCTATCTATCTATCTATCTATCTATCTATCTATCTATCTATCTATCTATCTATCTATCTATCTATCTATCTATTCTAGTTTTGCCCCCTTAATGACTACACTATAACTTAATAGTCCCTATATGCACATTACTCTACACCAGCACACAAGGCCATTTTGTGTAACACAAAGTGCTAATCAGTAGAGACTGATGGCTAGAAATGAGCAGCTCTTTAAAAAAGACTCTGCTCCTGACACATACTGCAGTTGCTTAAACAGTTACTCTTGACATTTGGAAGTGCCTTATCCAAAGCCTGTCGAGAAAATTGTGCTCTGCAAAATGTTCTCCCAGAACTGCTTGTTGTATTAACGGTTGAGTTCCCAGGTGCTCGGTTGACAATGCCGGAGCAGCAAAAGTCAGAAAGATTTCATTCCACATAAAATGGGCCATTACGCACTTTACCGAGCTTCTCCATGAACAGATCCTTCATTTTCCCAGCAGTGGTTATTTATTTGGTGCTTACTTTCAGAACAGACAAGTGCCAAGAATAGCTCAATTTTTCAACCATGATGCAGATCTTCAAGATTTTGAAATATTACAAAGAAATTTGTAACATGTTTGTAACGTGTAACTCAAATTGTATAATAAGTTATTCCACCATCATACCAGCAAGCAATCGCTTCCCCATACACAACTGTAGTTCGGTGTCCATTTACTGCACAAATGCTTCTATCGTGTCATATAGAGCCTCTGGATACATGTGTGCAGATTATGAATACATATTTATTATTGAGGTATGGAGGTAGCAAAGATCATTCAGAGTTCTGGTAAGCATGTGTAGATAACACACTTAACTACAGTTGCCATCTGTGCATTCTGTTTAGAATGATATATACATATATGTTGTATCTGTCAATTTTGTACACCTGTTTTTATTGTTCCCATTTTTTTTTTTTTTTTTTATTGTTGTGAATATATTTATTGCATATTTATTTTGTAATATCTGGATCTGTAATTTTCATTTTATTTTAATGGTTATTTTTTGCTGCCGTAATGCAACAATTTCTATTGTAGGATCAATTCATTCTATCCATCCATCCATCCATCCATCCATCCATCCATCCATCCATCGTCAACCTTATGACTCTTTTATAAGTTCTAGATTGAGTAATCTATCTATCTATCTATCTATCTATCTATCTATCTATCTATCTATCTATCTATCTATCTATCTATCTATCTATCTATCTATCTATCTATCCCCAAACTGAACCCAGACTGTTTCACAAAGTTCTTGAAAGACCTACCCATATCCATCCATCCATCCATCCATCCATCCATCATCAACCTTATGACTCTTTCATAAGTTCTAGATCGAGTGTTCTATCTATCTATCTATCTATCTATCTATCTATCTATCTATCTATCTATCTATCTATCTATCTATCTATCTATCTATCTATCTATCTATCTATCTATCCCCAAACTGAACCCAGACTGTTTCACAAAGTTCTTGAAATATTCCCCATATTCATCCATCCATCCATCCATCCATCCATCCATCCATCCATCCATCCATCTATCCATGTTTTCCCTAACCTGCCAATAAAGCCAGGTTACAAATCTGAGAATTGAACACATAAATCTTATAGCTGATTAGTGCTTTATTAATGTTTGATTCCTTTATTACTGTGATTAATTTTCTATTTAGTGAATAGGCAGTAAATAAACCACACCCACAAGCTACAACAGGAGCGATTGAACCGTGCCCACAAGCGTAACATCTATTACCAGGGTAAATATAAGATTTGAGAGCAGGGGTATCGTTTTCTTACCTAGCAATAAAACTGAACAGGCAGATTTCTTGTTTGTAGTTGAATATATTAACATACGTATATTCACCAATGCGTTTCTTTACAATGTACAACCAAATATAAAAAAAGAACTCAGCATTATAATAGCGACATATTAAACTCGATTTCTGCCAGGATGAGTGTTTGTCTGTCTGCATTGCCAAATCCCCAGAGTACAAGCTCCTTTAAGAAAAGGCACAAGAACTCATATCTAACTCGCTCCTCACTCCCTCCCTCTCGTTCTCCGTTCCCTCTCTTTGCTCTCTTTTAATGCTGTTTTCTCCTTCACACCGTGTACAGCAGGCCCCAAGATTTGTCTCGGCCACAGCTTTCAGAGGCCCAGGCAGAGGAGAGGGCAGAAGGCCCAAAGCCATCACACCGCATCATGCAATTACCCTTGACTAGCTCAGCATGAACAGAACACCCCAGAGCTCTTACTCGTTTTCTCTCCCTCTCTCTCTCTCTCTCTCTCTCTCTCTCTCTCTGTCTCTCTCTTTCTGGTTGACATCTTTCTTCACACATACTAGACATTGCAACACTAAGGCTACATAGAGAACAGTTACACTAAATGGACAGAAGTATTGGGACACCTGACTTTTCCAGCCGTATGTGGTCCTTCCCCAAACCGTTTGCACAAATTTGGAGGCACACAATTGTATAGAAGCTCTTTGGATGCAGTGGCACAAAACCAGCTCCATGAAGATATGCTTTACATGGGTTGAAAAGAAAGACCTCCTGCTATAGAGCTCTGAATTCAACCCTAATGAGGTGAAATGAAACACTGACTGCACCCCAGGCCTCCGCACCTACTGTGCCCCTGTGGCTGAATTAGCACAAATCTCCAGAATCTAGTGGAAAATCTACCTAGAAGAGTAGAGCTTATTATAAGGGCAAATGTGTAATGGTTTATTAGACACACATAGCAATCTTTGGGTCAGTTGTCCACAAATCTTTTAGCCATATAGTGTATAGTTTGTTGTTCGTCTTCTTCTTCTTCAAAAAAGAATCATTTGCTCGGTACATCACAGAACAGCAACACACCAAAGTCAAAAGTAGAAGTTCACCATCAGCACCTGATACCACCAGAAGTAGTGACACAAAAATGATAGCAAGCAGAGATAAGAAACTGAATTTCAACAAAAAAAAAAACCTAACGAGACAATCGATCGAGTCCTGCTCGTGAGAATGAACCCGAGATGAATCCAAGCTCCTTACCTTTTTTAGCCGGCCGCTTTTCGTGCCTACGTAGGCCAGCGAGTGGTTCTTGTAGACGTAGGCGATCACCGAGGTCATTTTGTCGTTGGACTCAGAGAACAGCGGAATCCCACGAACCATCTCGGACACCCCGAGCGGGGCGTTCATATCCAACCCACAGAAATTGTCGTCGATGGTCAGGAGCTGGAGAAGGCAAAAAAATGTTTAAAATGTCACTTAGGTTGAGTTTCAAAAATGATGAACATGGTGCTGAGAAAGCAGGGACTTCACACGGGCACACACTCTTTTATTAGAACATCTGCAATTTACAATGATATCGGTCAGTATATAAAATGAGGCCACAAAGGGGAATCGGATCGAAGATGATAAGACTCATCACATCAGTTCACTGTGCGTTCTTAAAAAGAAATTTTTTCTGAATAAATACCCACAGCAAAAAAAAAACGTGACGCGGCGTCAGACGACACATAACGAATGAGTAGCGAAGGTAGATTTGGCATGGGGAATGGAATGATTTACAGCTTCTGATAAAGCCGTAACGATTTCATATTGCGACGCACCGCAGATTGATTTCGAAACAGCGCCACCAGGGTTTACACGTGTGGGATAAAATTACAGACAGGATTCCTAGTTATGATCGATGAGTTGCCAGCCAATGAGTTTGCGGAATCAGGGGGGCGTGGTCGAGTGCCGGTTTGTGAATGATGGGAGGAGCCAAATGAGTGGTAAGGAGCATACACCCGTAATCAGAGAGCTGACGTGAGATCATGTTCACGGCGAGAAACTCAGACGAGAGCTTGGTGACACATGCTCAGAATAGCAGACGTGGTAATCATGTGGTCAAAATAGCACTAGTTGCAAAGCTCCCGATGTACACAGGTCCTTTAGCAGACTGACTTATGAAGGTCGGTGCTCCCTGTGACTGTGCGTGCAGCCTTGTGCTGCCATCTGTTGGCATGTAACAAAACCAGTCTGGAAACATAACGTGATGACCACCTGCCTAATATTGTGTTGGACCCCCCTTTTGCTGCCAAAACAGCCTTGACCCCTTCAAAGCATGGACTCCACTAAACCCCTGAAGGTGTGCTGTGATATTTGGAACCAAGGTTATGGACCGGACATGTCCTAAACAAACAAGTCCGGTCCATAACCAAGGTTATGGACCGGACTTGTTTGTTCAGGACATCCCACATATGCTCAATTGGATTAAGATCTGGGAAATTTGGAGGCCAAGTCAATGCCTAAAACTCGTTGTTGTGCTCCTCAATATCCTGCTAAAAAAAGCCACAGTCATCAGGAAATACCATTTCCATGAAAGGTAATACAGTTTAATAATGATTTTAAAAAAATGATGATTATTATTATTATTGGTTATTGATTAAAAAATTCAATTGACCACGAAATGTGACTGCTGCTTGTTTCTATGAAAAACCCCAACGCTATACACAGTTATTATATATTCAATTATAGCATATATAGAATTTTTTATATTTAATCTAGTCATAATCGTATTGTTTTATAAATGGCCAGCCCTGGTTCCCAGCACCGCGCACAAGAAAGGTCTACCACCTAATTAGTGTTAGATTCCACTTCAACGCCACATGCTAATATTCTGAAGTGACAGTGTGCCAAACACGCCGACTCTGTGATGCCAGGTTGTGACAGGAAGCAAGCGGGGCCTGTCATAAATCGCAAAAACAGCCCTTTTGTGTCTGAGCCAAAACTCCCAGGCATGCGCTAAAAACTCAATTACAATGTACAACGTTGTGTTTATCTTAATGGTGACAAAGAGCAATTGCGGACGTCTGCGTGTACGGGAGACGCTCCGGTTGCTCCGGGACCGTGAAGGCGATCCAGGTGCTTCACTAGGCCGCGTCGGATCGATTCACAAGTGACCGGTGAGTGCGAGGAGGCTGGTCGGGATGCATAACGGGTGAGGATCTATTTGTCAAACATGATGCTCTTCATTAAGCAAATGGAGTGGCCGAACACGGCTTCGCTGAAATGCCTGTTTATGAGTGATCGATAGAAGAGTCGATTCAGACTGAAGAGCGAGTTAAAAGAGTGAGAGAGAAAAAGAGATAAATGGGGAAAGGAATAAGAAATATCCGACGACGCATATCGGGGCGATTCTATGCATGCGTGTCCTTTCTCTGTACATGTCTGACCTTTAGAAATGTTCTGCTGTCAGACAAACCCCCGCACATCCATAGACCTGGCAGGCCAGACTAATGGAACTCATTTAAAGCGCCCAGATCTCGCCATCTCACCTTGCTTCGGCGAGATAAAACACCCAGCGTGTGCTGGTTTGGCTGCTCCTTGCTTTGCACACGATGAATCACCAGCCCGATTTTCAAAAAAAGCCTCAATTCCAAATCTCGGACCACATCTTGCTTAGATCAGGAAGAAATCACCGGCATGTGGCGCAAATGAAGTCCAAACCTCGTGAAAAAAATCTTAATTTTTTCCATTTTACATTTTTTACGAATTTAGAAAATCCTGTCGATTCAGGAGTCGCTGGATGGAGTTGTCAGCAATTGGAGACCACTGGGGATGGTTCCACATCAACTAAATGTTTGGATTGGATTTGGACTGTAATTAATATCACCAGTTTACTAGAATGGGTCAGAACCACGGGTTGCATTTAATCAGCTGTCACTGCACACCTTAACAATGCTGACACTTTAATGTATGGACATTCGGTAATGAGGACGAGGTTCCCTTTTGAGTCTCTCAAGGTTTCTTCCTCATGACATCTCAGGGAGTTTATTCCTTGCCACAGGCTCGCTCATTAGGACTAAAAGACAGGAGGTGGAGCTGGAGGTAGCAGAGCTGAAGATGTTGAGGTTTTCGTTGGGAGTAATGACGATGGACAGGATTAGAAATGAGTTTATTAGAGAGACAGCACATGTAGGACGTTTTGGAGACAAAGCTGTGGGAGGTGAGATTGAGATGGTTTGGACATGTGCAGAGGAGGGACATGGGGTATATCAGTAGGAGAATGCTGAGGATGGAGCCACCAGGATGGAAGAAAAGAGGAAGACCAAAGAGGAGGTTTATGGATGTGTTGAGGGAAGACATGCTATAGCGCTCCAACCATATTGACCATGATGAATGTGAATGCTGACTACACCCCAGGCCCCCTCAGGTCATCTACCTGACTTTGTGGTTGAAGGAGCACAAATCTCCACAAAAATATACTGAAACATCTTCCCAGAAAAGTAGAAGTTATCATAAGAGCAAATGAGGACTAGATGTGGAATAGGATGTTCAAAAGGTACATAGCAACCTTTTGTGCTTTATTATTTGGGGGGGGGGCATTAGGGGCTGGGTAAGAGGACAATCTATCTGAAAGGACATGCGGGGGAAAAAAGGTTCTATGGCAGATTTGAAGTGAGTAAGGGAATGTGTGAACATAGGAGGCATTATTTCTAACTGTGTTCTCCTGTCTGACAGAGACTAATGTCTTTTGGCACCGTGGCTGTGCTAGCAGCAGGCCGGTCTTGTAACAGGGTGCATAAAGCCTCGGCATGGGTGTGGATTCTGGCGCCGCCGCAATATTTTCCGCCGCGCAACGGACACACGCGGTGTCGATCACGGCGTACACGTAGTGTTTTAATCAAATCCACTTCCTTTCTGTCAACCTTTTAGGTCACATGCACACTTTCATTACCTTGGCATGAAAAAAAATCGAACAAACACACACACACACACAGACACACACACAATCTCTCCTCGCGTGCTATCGGCCCACGCCGTCGCGAAAATGACATTCCCGTAATATCCCGGCGCGCCGCGTGTCGCTCTGAGGGTGGCCCTCTAAATTCAGCACCGTAGTTATTTTATCATTTTTCTCAATCTGTCACTCCGCGCGTCCTCCCACCGTTTATGTGGCCTCCCTTCAAGAGGAGGAACACTCTGCTGCATTGTAGCCAAATTCCATGCTGCGCATCGAAAGGTGTAAAAAATACGGAGGCGGATAAAGACTCGGGAGCACAGAGCAACAAGCGAGCCTAAAAGCCTGCTGATCAGAGTGCGGCAGTGTTCGGGCTTTTTTTTCCCCCTTCATCTGATCTGCTTCCAGATACGCAGAAAGAGACACAAAAAAAGACCGAGAGCAGAATTAGGTCACTTGGACCCAGCTTCCTGCTGTAGGACAAAGGAGTCTCTCTTTTTTTCTCTCTCTCTTGGTCCCTGGCGCCTCATTGGCCTGGTACGCAGAGCGTTGTCGGAAATCACATGCGCTTTATTCAGGGACGCTCTAGCTTTCGTCTTCTTGGGGACAAAGTGACAGGACGAGCCCGGGTAGTCTCTCGGTGGTGCAGGACGTTACAGAGGCCTGTCATAGTGACTCCTTGACCTAATTTCAAACAAATCCCGAGTGTCGCATATTAATACAAATGAGAAATTTGGCATTTGACTATACACATACACACACACGGAAAAATTGTTTGTCGCCATATAATTGGTAAACATTAACATTAAAAAAAACAACCCTTTTATGAGAGAAGGCGATTGCACTGCAGAATTATTTTGTGTATTTCTGTTTCTGCTTTAATATCAGGGTTTCTGAAGGTTTTACCAAGTCAAGACTTTTTAAGAGCTTTCTAAGACCAGTAAGAATTAAATTTGTCACCTATATCACAAGATCATCGCTAAACTTATCTAAAAGTATCGCTAAACGTTCACCCGCCCATAACGGAAAAAGTTAAATCCGTTTTACGCATGTGATACAATCAGAAAGCGATTCGCTCCAACAACAAGTAGCTGATTGGCTGTTGCATGTTGGTCTCGTTTGCAATTTTGAAAAAAAAAAAAACTAAAACACTATGAAAACAACAAAAATTTAATGAAACGTTCGGAAGTGCTGCATTGGCATCCCGCCCCTTATGCAGGAGGCTCCACCCACTGGATCTACAGCAGCAAGAAGTAAGCTTATATCATTTTACTTTTTTTTCATTGCTTTTAAGCTTGTCATATGATGATTTTGTGTGTATTTTTTGGTGAAAAAGCAACTACACTCTTTGTGGACACTTAAAATTCTGACCAATCAGATTTCAGGATTTAAGAGTTCGCACTATGTAATGTTACTCAATTATTAGTCTGTGAATTTCTCTCTGGGAGGAATGAAGTGATCGATCATCTTTTATAATCGATTACATTTTAAACAAATTCGCTTGTGGCAATTGTAATTCATTGTTGATAACGGTGCAATCTTTCCTTTACTTTAGAGTTTACGGACACTTTCAGTCGAGTCCATTCCTTCAACTTTCTCTTCGGAATCAAACCGAGCTTCTCGCAAAACAACTCGAAATGATAAAAGCGCAAAACCCAAAGACTAGGCAAGCAACCTGGCACGACTCGGAGACGTCTGAAACAGCCTCTCAGAAAACCCCATTCCCAACAATCGTATAATTACCCTTTCAAATGCGCTCCCCCTTTTTTTCACGCTCAAATAATATTGCACGCAGAGACTGTTGTTAGCAACAAAGACGTCGCATCCCACAAGTCTCTTCTCCGTGTTCGACGTAATTATATCAACACTCAATTATCACGCAACACAAGCCCTCGTGAGCCCCAAGAAGAGCTGAATGCGCTGATGATTGCTTCTCAGACGCCATAAATAAATAAAAGCCCAGAAGCTCAGAAAGGGGGCCGGACAGCGGATGATGGGATGAAAGGATAAAAGGATCGCTTCTTTTATTTGTTTCACTGTGTCTGCGATCTGTTCTGCCGGCTGATCCGTACTGGCCTCCATCAGGCCTGCGTGGTGGATGAAGCACAAGCTCGAGACGGGATCTCCATACTGACTCGGGCATCTGCTGTGAGAGCGAAACAAACCGTGCGCTACTGTATGTTAAGCTCCCAGATCATTAGATTCCTGAAAACACCGGTTTGCCTGTCCTCTGGAACGTCTTGTTACTTTGACGATACGATTATATGATATTAATTTATCACGATATCACGATATACGATATCTCTTATGGAGATATTATTTACATTTTTTTATTTTTTTTATTTACTTAATTACATTTTTAAATAACTACAATCTCACCTCAAGCATCTGAAAAGATTTTGTTCTTTTAAAAAACATTTTTTACTATTTTTTGTGAATAAGTAAATATTCTTTTGTTAAATATTAATACTTTATTAAAAAACCTTTTAAATATACCAATATATCATTAATATCATTATATATATTTGATTCAAAACTAATTTTGAAAATGTTATTTGTTTATTTATTTATTTATTTATTTATTATTATTTTTAAGTACAGCTCGATACAAATTATGTCTTGTAGAAGTTTCACTATATGGACAAAGGAACTGTAACAGATACAGGAGCATGAAATTTTTCCTTCACCCTGCTGCCTAAAAGCAAAACAGCTGTCTTCTGGTCGATCTGTGAAAGCGAGATTTCCGAGGCCTCTGGATGTAACAGAATGAGGACTAACACACGCTCGAGAGCCTGAAGAGCATCTAAGGATGAGTCACGAGCTGTAGCCGGCCTCATGACATTTTCCTGTGAGTTGCTCGAGGAAGAAAAGGGAAGCTCTTCTCTGAGAAGACGTCTATCTCATCGCACCACATGCTGTGTCAAGGCCGAATTAGCATCGCCAGATATCATGGTGGCCTTTACCGGGAAATACCAACGGCGTGGAATTCTACCGAACGTTATGGGAGAAGATAAATGCAGGCGTTGAAGTGTGGAGGGGACCAACCATGGAGAATCATCAAGCTGTTGAACTTTAAGACTTTTTATGTGGATGAGAGAAAGACAAGAGCAGCTCACTATTACACCACCACCGTGACTTGGTTCTTGATATGACATGATGAGAGCATGTGATTGGATTCATTTCTTTCAGAAGTTCGAAAGAAACATGAGGAGAAAATAATTTTCCAGAACTGCTATATGGACTTTATGAAACCATGCTGCTGCTCACAGATGGTCACCTCTTCTCTCAGCCTGGCTTCCACTACTCTTTCCCATAACTTCATGGTGTAACTGATTCCCCTGTAGTTACTGCAGTGTCTGCACATCTCACTTATTCTTAAAGATCGGTACCAGCACACTCCTTCTCTATTCCTCAAGCATCCTCTCACCTTCCAATATTTTGGTAAACAATCTGGTTAAAAACTCCACTGCCATCTCCCCTAAACATCTCCATACTTCTACAAGGTACTTCCTTTCATTTTCCTCATTCATCAGCTGCTCAAATACTCCATCATCTCAACACACTCTCCTCACTAGTCAACACATTTCCATCTCCATCCTTTATTGCTCTAACTTGCAGCACATCCTTCCCAGCTCGGTCCCTCTGCCTGGCCAATCGCTACAAATCCTTTTCTCCTTCCTTATTGTCCAACATCTCCTGCAGCTCCTCGTATGCCTTTTCCTTGGCTTTCACCACGTCCCTCTTTACCTGCTGCCGCATCTCCTTATACTCCTGCCTACTTTTCTCATCACTCTGTCTATCCCACTTCTGTTTATCCAACCTCTTTCTCCTTATGCTCTCCTGCACTTCCTCATTCCACCACCACGTCTCCTTGTCTTCCTTTCTATTTCCAGATGCCCCTGTCTGACCTCTTCCCTGAATCTCATACTACAGTCTTCCTCATTCAGTTTCCACCATCTTATTCTTCGTTCAGTCCTCACTCTCCTCCTCTTCTTCTTCACCTCCAAAACCATCCTACAGACCACCATCCAATGCGGTCTAGCTACATTGTCCCCTGCCAACACCTTACAGTCTCCAATCTCCTTCAGGTTGCATCTCCTGCACAGCACATAGTCCACCTGTGTGCACCTTCCTCCACTCTTATACGTCACCCTATGATCCTCCTTCTTCTTAAAATAAGTGTTCACCACTGCCATTTCTATCCTTTTAGCAACATCTACCACCATCTGCCCTTCCACATTCCTCTCCTTAAAACCATACCTACCCATCACCTCCTCATCACCTCTGTTCCCTTCACCTACATGCCCATTAAAGTCTGCCCCAATCACCAATCGTTCTTTCCTAGGTACACCATCTACCACTTCATCTAATTCACTCCAGAATCTTTCCTTCTCCTCCATCTCACAGCCAACTTGTGGAGCATAAGCACTGATGACATTTATCACCGCCCCTTCAACTTCCAGCTTCACGATTATCACCCTATCAGAAACTCTCTTCATCTCCACTCACTTGATGTTCCTTCAGAATCCCCCCTACACCATTTCTCTTTCCATCCACACCATGATAGAACAGTTTAAATCCACCTTCAATGTTCCTGGCCTTACTCCCTTTCCACTTGGTCTCCTGAACACACAACATATCTACCTTTCTCCTCTCCATCATATCAGCTACTTCTCTCCCTTTACCCGTCATAGTACCAACATTTAAAGTACCAACCCAAACCTCCAATTCTCCTCCACTTCTCCTTTCCCTGCCTTCTCTGTAGACGTCTTTCTCCTCTCCTTCTCCTCATTTGTCCAACAGTAGTACAATTTCCACCGGTACCCTGTTGGCTATTGATACCTGTGGCGGTCGTTGTTAACCCAGGCTTTGACTGATCCGGTATCAAATTCTGGGTCGTGATCCACATATTTGAGTTGGCACATGTTTTACGCTGGATGCCCTTCCTAACGCAACCCTCCCCATTTTCCGGGCTTGGGACCGGAAGTGCACTGGCTTGTGCAACCATAATGGCTGGGTTTGGAATTTACACACAATTCATTTATTTATTTATTTATTTATTTATTTATTTTTTAAGTTGTTTAGTTGTGGCTGAGCTGTAATAAAAAAAATAAACGTCATTTGATTAGTTAAAAAAAGTAATGTTTATTTGGATTCCTTTTTTAATAATTTGTTTAATTCTTTTAAATATTTTTGCAAAGCACAATTTAGTTTTTTTTATTTGATGTAAGTTTTTTACTTACTTTTTCTTTTTTACATTTCTAATTAAAAAAAGTATAATTTTAACTTTTTATTTTATTATTTATTTTTTTGCAAAGTACAATTGTTTTTTTTTATTTAAAAAATTGTTCAGTGGTAAAAAAAAAAAATTATTTCCATTTTTATAAAATATATACAATAAACTATAACATGTACATTCCACATAGTTACATAATCATATACTTGAATGCTTGTTTTTTTCCCCATCACATGAAACCGTGTCATAAGTCGTCCAAATCGCCACAACCTGCATGTTAGACATAACATGAGAAATAAAGAAATAAACGCAAAGCCAACAAGAGAGAGCTCATGATACCCCCAGGGCCACGTCCACTCCTCACTGAGACGTTTAAAGCGACTGCTGACTGACTGATGATAAGCATGAAACGTTTTTTTACAGGTGATTTACGACCTTTGCTTCTGTAATTACATACAGCCACATAGGTAATGAGCTCAATAAATCCAGAGAGAGACTTTAACAAAAACAACAAATTAAAGTCAATGCACTTTACAAATCGTAAATCCTTCGAATCCGTTCTCATGAAGGTTGAAAAAATCTAAGTTAAAGTGGATTTGTGAATTATTTATCAACTTGTGCAGGGTCAGCTACTACCAAGTTAGCGAATGAAAATGAAATGTTTTCAACGCAGAACTAATTTTATAATTGTATTAATAACAAATTTTTAAATAATAATTTAATGTTTTGAAAATTTTTTTTTTTAATTACGACTTCTGCTTTATGTGTAAATTCTGTACGTTCTGTATTTTAATGTATATTTAATTTTTATTATTTAATTTTTTTTATTCATTTCTTTTCTTATAAATAATGCATAGTTATAAGATAAACCTTTATTCGTCCCACAGTGGGGAAATTTCTTAATCTTATATCATTTAGATGAAAAATATGAAGTGATGAAAAAGGGAAAAAATTAAGAGACAGAGTAATAAAGTGAGAGAAAGAACGAGAGGAGAAGATAGACACTATAATGTAGAAAGAAAGAAAGAAAGAAAGAAAGAAAGAAAGAAAGAAAGAAAGAAAGAAAAAAAGAAAGAAAGAAAGAAAGAAAGAGAAAAAAGAAAGAAAGAAAAATATGTAGTGAATGGGAGAGAAAAAGAAAAGTGAAGGGAGAAAAAGAAAGGGGGACACAGAGTAAGATGAAGCAATGGGAGAAAGAGACAGTAAAATAAAATGGTGGGTAGAAACAGAAAAAAGAAAAAGATGAGTGACTGGAGAATGAAGAACCCTAGAGAGAGAATCGAGAAGTAAAGAAAGAGAGTAAAATAAAGAGGGAGGTTGAGAGTGAAAGAGTGAGAAAGAGATATTGGGAGAGAAAGTATGATGAAGAGATGATGGGAAGAGAGGGGGGGGCAGTAAAATTAATTGATTGGTAGAAAGAGAAAATAAATAAATTAGTGACGGGAGAATGAATGAGAGATAGACAGACAGTAAGATGGCATGATGGGAAGAGAGACATGGAAGAGAAATAAGAGAGATAGACAGACAGTAAGATGGAGTAATGAGAGAAAAGACAGAAAAGAGAAATAAAAGAGAGATAAACAAACAGTAAGATGGAGGGATGGATAGAGAGAGAGAAAAGAGAAATAAAAGAGATATACAGCTAGTAAGATGTAGTGATGGAAAGATAGACAGAAAAGAGAAATAAAAGAGAGAAAGACAAACAGTAAGATGGAGTAGTGGAAAGAGAGTCAGAAAAGAGAAGTAAGACAGGGAAAGACAGCTAGTAAGATGAAGTGATGGGAAGAGAGACAGAAACGAGAAATAAAAGAGAGATATACAGCTCGTAAGAAGGAGTAATGTGAAGAGAGACAAAAAAGAGAAATAAAAGAGAGATAAACAAACAGTAAGATGAAGGGATGGATAGAGAGAGAGAAAAGAGAAATAAAAGAGATATACAGCTAGTAAGATGTAGTGATGGAAAGATAGACAGAAAAGAGAAATAAAAGAGAGAAAGACAAACAGTAAGATGGAGTGATAGGAAGAGAGACAGAAAAGAGAAATAAGAGAGAGATCTAAGAGCAAGCAGGATTTTCAGTGCAAAGGAACACTCCATGAGAGAAAGAGAGAAAGAGAGAAAGAGAGAAAGAGTGCACTGCTGCATTCCCCTCATTCCTAACCTCATGCTATTTCCCCCCCCTCTTGCCTCACATTCTTTTTTTTCTGCTGACACAAGGAACCCAGGCAGCAAGTGCCTTCCTTTAATAGGTCAAATGTCCCCTCAATATGATCTACGAATGTGTCCAGACCTCTGCTGTCGAGCGTTTCATTGTGCACTCGATTTTCAAAAGCACTACAGGAAGATTCTCCTCTCGAAACCAAAGCCGGTTTACAGAAACATGCCGGGGTGCTTGAGGTGGAACATCACATCCAGTCGCAGCCACTACGGCTCTTCAGAATCCATCCCGAAGCTGGGAGCATCTTAATCTGGACCGCTTCGTTTACTACGGAGAGGCATGGAGACTTCCAGTTTACGAACAATGGATGCCGTTTATCAAAACGGCCGCAGATGAAAACGTAAATTGTTCAGTAATTAGAGTTACTACACGGAGGTTCGATCGTCTTGTGAAAGGCAGTCAACTAATATCCATCGCTCAATAGAAAGCAGTTGTGTTTGAGGTCGAACTCGAGAAGCAGGAAGTGTGAACTATGGCATTTGCTCATCTCTATGTTTTTGAGCTACAAACTGGGAACCAAGAGTGTGTGGCTTCAGGGTCCGCTTTTGGTATTAATAATCTCATATTTATTTTTGTTGTAAAAAAAAAAGAGGTCAGAAAGGAGAAAATACAGCAGTAAAGTGTGTGTGTGTGTGTGTGTGTGTGGTGTGTGTGTGTGTGTGTGTGTGTGTGTGTGTGTGTGTGTGTGTGTGTGTCACGTGTTTTGTGGCCGAACTGTTAGAAGCGACATCTCTTTCACCGTTTAGTAGTCATTTCTTTCCTTTTTCTTTTTTTCCTTATACGGAATTTTGTGAGATGTCATATAGTAAAGAGAAGTTAAGGGAGAGAGACAAGCAGAGATAGAGTGAGAAACAGAAAAAAGAACAACAGCAAGATAAAGCAACAGGAAAAGAGATAGGAAAAAGTAAAGCAAGAGAAAAAGATGAAGCGATATAAAGATGGAGAAAGGAAGAGATAATTCATTAAAATGAAGTGATAGGGAGAGAAAGAGAGAAGAAGTAAAGAGAGAACGAGAGTGAGATAAAGTGAGAAAGGAGAGAGACAGTGCAAAAAAAGAGAAAGATAAAGTGATGGGGAGAGACAAAGAGAGACATTAAGATGAAGTCATGGGGAAAGAGAAAGAGTAAGGAAGAAGGAAGCGTAAGATGAAGCGATCAGTGAGAGACAACGATTGAGAGGAAAGAAAGAAAGAAAGAAAGAAAGAAAGAAAGGATGACTGACTGAATGAATGAATGAATGAATGAATGAATGAATGAACAAACAAACGAATGAAAGAAAGAAAGAAAGAAAGAAAGAAAGAAAGAAAGAAAGAAAGAAAAAATAAACGAACAAACGAAAGAAAGAAAGAAAAAAAAGAAAGAAAGTAAGAAAGACAGAAAAAAAGAAAGAAAAAAGAAAGAAAGGATGAAAGGATGAACGAATGAATGAATGAACGAATGAATGAATGAATGAATGAATGAATGAATGAATGAACAATCGAACAAACGAAAGAAAGAAAGAAAGAAAGAAAGAAAGAAAGAAAGAAAGAAAGAAAGAAAGAAAGAAAGAAAGAATGGGAAAGGAAAGAGAGAGAAAGAGAGACAATAAAAGTATGCAAAAGGAAGAGAGGAGGAGGAAGAAAATAGAAATAAGCAGAGAGAAAAACCAGAAGGAAACTGAGACAGTAAAATGAAGTGATGGCGATACAGCGAAAAAGAGTAGAAATAGAAAAGAAAAGAAAAAAAACGACAGATGAATCACCATACTGTATCTTTCACGTCTTTGTTAATATGCTGTACCTTTTATGGAATTTTTATACGCAACATGCGAATCAGCACAATCAGCTCAGTGTGTAAACGGGGCAGGAGTCTGGATGGTGTTTTGGTTTGGTCAGTTCTTTTATATGCAAATATCAGACAAAGTGCAGGTGAGAAATATTTCCTGGAAGCCTGGAAACATTAAAGATGTGCGTGAAAACCGCATTCAGATCTCGGCCTTGACGTTCTTGCCAATCTCGTACCCAGTGGGAGCATGACTTCCCCTACTGTGGCCTCCACAATAACATGGCTTACAATCTGAAAGTGTGAACAGCTTCCAAAACTATGCTGTTTTAACAACTGAAATGCAGGAGATTTTTTCAGACACGGCTTTGATATTGTACGTCGTGATAGAAAAGTATCTGTGAGAATGAAATGGAAAGTTTATAGGACTGTGGTGAGACCTGAGATGTTGTATGGATTAGAGACAGTGGCATTGAGTAAAAGACAGGAGGTGGAGCTGGAGGTAGCAGAGCTGAAGATGTTGAGATGTTCATTGGGAATGACGACGATGGACAGGATTAAAAATGAGTTTATTAGAGGGACAGCGCATGTAGAACGTTTTGGAGACAAGGTGAGGGATGTGAGAATGAGATGGTTTGGACATGGTGTATATCAGTAGGACAATGCTGAGGATGGAGCCACCAGGAAGGAGGAAAAGAGAAAGACCAAGGAGGAGGTTTATGGATGTGGTGAGGGAAGACATGCAGGTAGTTGGTTTAAAAGAGGCAGATGTAGAGGACAGGGGAGTATGGAGACGGATTATCTGCTGTGGCGCCCCCTAATGGGAGAAGCCAAAAGAACAAATAAAGACATCACGGATGCATGTTTTTGGACACCAGAGCATTACTTTTACCCCAGCTGGCAGACGCCTTAATCCAGAGCGACTTACAGTTGAGGAACAAGGGCCTTGCTCAAGGGCCCAGAAGTAGTGGTGCTTGGATTTGAACTCATGACCTTCTGAGCCAGAATCCAATACTTTGACCACAGCTCTATTGCCTCCAGCTAAAATTTGTATGTGATGTTTAAACATTTGATTGCACATTTGCTCTTATAATAACCTCCATTCTTCTGGGTAAATGTTCCACTAGATTTTGTGGAGATTTGTTGAGATTCATTATTCACATTCATCACGTTCAATAGGGTTGAGGGTCAGAGCATTAAAGTAGGCCACTCAAGATCTTTTACACACTTCCAATCAATGTAAAGCAGATCTTCATCGAGCTGGATTTGTGCACAGCCGCATTGCTATGCTGGAACAGGTTTGAGTCTCCTGGTGAAGGGAAAGTAAAGGGAAAACAAACCACTTCATGCGTCCAAAGACCTCGTATACAATTGTGTGCCTCCAACTTTGCGCTAGGTCTGAAGAAGAACCATGTATAATTAAGCGCTCGGTCGGTTATAAACACGTAGATACATTTCAAAGACGATGTTCATTGGCGGAGTGTAATTATGACGAGAAACGAGCCGTTGTGTAGAGTGATGGAGGTGTAAACAGTGTCTGCCTGACAGAGAGATAACTTCATTACAGCAATCTGACTGGGGAAAAAAACGTGGACCGAGGTAGGCGTCTGGCTGCTTCTTATGTGTGTGTACACTCATATTTACACTGTCTGTCAAGTTGTGTGTGTGTGTGTGTGTGTGTGTGTGTGTGTGTGTGTGTGTGTGTGTGTGTGTGTGTGTGTGTCTATATGCATATTCTTCTGTACAGCAGGGCTGCCCTGAAGAGCAGCAGGGTCGCTGCACCACACTTTAATTGGTGGAAAAACACATCATGATTAAAGAGATGAAGGGACAGTAGTGGAGGAGAGAGAGAGAGAGAGAGAGAGAGAGAGAGAGAGAGAGAGAGAGAGAGGGAGAGAGAGGGAGAGAGAGAGAGAGAGAGAGAAAGGCAGGCAGGCAGAGCATGAGTGTGAGAAGCAAAAAAGATGGCGTGATGAGGAAAGAGAAAGAGAGAGAGAGAGAGCGAGAGAGAAAGAGAGAGAGAGAGAAAGAGAGAGAGAGAGAGAAACTAAGCAGAGAAGGAGAGAATTGGAGACAGAAGCAATGGAACGGAAGATATCGAAACAAAAAGTGAAAAAATGACAAGACAAGTAATAAAGAGGGGAAAAGATGGAGAAGAGGGAGAAGAGAAAAGGAGAAGTGACAAGATAGAGGCAATAAGATGGGAAATAGGGGGCAAACAAAAAGGAGAAGTGATGAGGGAGATGGTAGCGATGGAGAAGAAGTGGGCAGAAAAAAAGAAGTGATAAGAAAAAAGGAGAAAAGGATAGAGAGGAAAAGGAGAGGAGGTAAGGATGGAGAAGAGGGGCTAGAGAAAAAGGAGTGATGAGAGACAGAGTGTAAGAGGAAGAAGAGGGGAAGAGAGAAAGAAGAAGTGATGAGATAGTGAGGGGGTAAGATGGAGAAGAGGGGAAGAGGAAAAGAGAAGTGATGAGGGAGAGGGGGAAAGATGGAGACAAGGGGAAGAGAAGTGAAAAGGAAGAGAGGAGGAAATAAGGAATAAGAAATGAAGACAGAGGAAAGGCAGTGAGATGAAACAATGAGGAGAAGAAAATGAAGAGAAAGACAGACTGGGAAAGAGAGCGAGACACTGAGTGATTGTGGACTGAACCAACACACACACACACACACACACACACACACACACACACACACCACAGCTGTTTTATTAAAACACAGTGTTGCTCATTTATTCATAAAAAATCTAATAAATAGTCAGGTATGGATCTGAACTAAACTGATGCAGTGGGAACAAATTTGGACGAGGGACGTGATCACGACAGTACCTGAGGTGAGCGTGTAGGACGAACTCTATTTGGTAATTTGTCTTCGGCGAGACGGAATAAATAGAAATCAGTGTGCTGTAATGCTGTTATTACACCTCCTTCTCCTTATTCTCCAGCTCTTTATTTCCTACTTCTACTCTTCTTTATTCACATTTCAAAACTTTTCTATATTCTCGTACATTACACAGTATCTAAAATGCTAATCATACGCAGGGCACATTTGTTGCTATAGTTACAAACTACACAGCGGCAAGGTAAACAGCATTATTCCTTTCATATAATAAAAGTTTCAAACATTTGTGGGGAAACAACCAGCAAAAAGGCTGAGATCAATAAGAGCACGAGTTTTATCCATTTACAGTTACATCTAATGTTATGGAACATCCACAAATAAGATCCTCATCACAGCTATAAACCTGTTAAACCTGAAATCTGTTCACTTATCTGGACCTCTCCCCTCATCTGTCAGCTTCTGTATGCTGGGTTTATTAACGTCCAATCACAATTTACCAATATCAATATATATATAGAGAGAGAAATATTTGTGCATTTTATTGACAAAATGTTATTGGAGACTCCTTCCACAAAAGCCAAACTACCTGCACATTTTATATACAAATGCAACAACATACTCAAACTGGAGACTCCTTCCATAAAATGTAAATTACATATAAATGCATTATAAACAAATGCAACAAAAATACTGACACTGGAGACCCCAACAAAATATAAATTATCTGTTTTATAGACAAAGAACAAAACACTCAAACTGGAGACTCCTTCCACAAAAAAATACATTTTAATTAATTAAAATTGTATATACAAATGCAACAAAATACTGACATTGGAGACTCCTACGAAATGCAAATTACATATGCATGCATTTTATATCCAACTGCAACAACATACTCAAACTGGAGACTCCACAAAACCAAATAAGCTGCACGTTTTAAAGACAAACGCAACTAAATACTGAAACTGGAAACTCCTTCCACTTCTCCTTTTTCCACGCAAAAAAACAACACATTTTCAAATGCAAAATACCAATTACACATATACTAAAATTTCATTTACACCAGTCATGTAAACCATAGAAACAGTGACATAAAAAAATAAATCAGCATCATGTGATAATCAGATATTATATATACCGTAATTTCCAGACTATTAAGCGCACCCATATATAAGCCGCACCCACTGAATTTTAAAAATATTTTTATTTTTAACATAAATAAGCCGCACCTGTTCATAAGCCGCAGGTCTACACTAATATACTTTACACAGGCTTAAACGAAAGACACGTTACACACGGTGTAACGGGTGAAATATGTTGCGCTTCCTTTAGGAGCATAACGGTATTTTGGGAATAGCATGCCACTGCATTTTTCGGTATTACTGCGTGTGTGGAGACAGAGGAATATGTCCTTATTGGACTTATTTCTACGTTTCTTTGACTAACCCGTAACGCTGTTGCCAAGAAAAATAAAAAAGCACGAGTTTTGGAAACCTGTCTGTGCTTATATGATTTCTGTTGCAACTGGAGTTAGCGAGCTCTCCCTTCACCCAGACTCAACGCGTTACAGCGGCTTGTATCTAAACAGTAGCCGACCAAGAAAGTCATTGTTCACTGTCTTCCTCCTTCCTTTCACAACTATTTATCTCGGGAGTTTATCTTTTGGCATCGTCGTGCGTAAAAAAAAAAAGTTATTTCTCCCGATGCCGTGCAGCTCAAAACACAGGTGAGGTGCGTTTTTTCGGTTCTGTTCGGAAATGTCATTGGTCTAATGTTATGTCGCGCAGTTTTTTGGCTTGAAGTTTGTGAAACCGGGAAAAACCCAGGAAAAATTCATAAATAAGCCGCTTCGTTGTTTAAGCCGCGGGGTTCAAAACGTGGGAAAAAAGTAACGGCTTATAGTCCGAAAAATACGTTATTTTATACACCACTGTCTATCCTGAGGGAAGCTTTGAAACAGCAGAATAAGAAATGTTTATCCAGACCGCCCTGCTTACTCCGCCTGTGACCTTGTGGTTATAAGATTAAGCTTGTGCAAAACTGGGCTTCAGAAGCATCTCCAGACCCTTCATTCGTTTTCTCCTCTCGCTTTCATCCGTTGCACTTCGTTTCCTCTTAGACATGTAACCATAAGTGAGAGCTTAAATTCGAAAACAAGTAAAGCCAGAGCGACAAATACAAGCGCAATCCTTTCTCTTTATGCATTATTTAAGCGGCGGTTCATCCGAGACAAACATGATCTGCTGGTTGTAAAAAAAACGTACCCCTGTGATAACGGTGAACGCCGGCGATCACGCGATCGCTTCAGCGTTCCCTGCTTGTGTCACTTTGTGCTTTTTATATTGTCACACAACACATTCCCACTGCAGAATCCACTCATAAAAAAAACAAAAAAAACACGGTTTTGTTTAGCAGAGCAGTGCAGCTGGAATCAATGTCTTTTTAGAAATGTGTGTGTGTGTGTGTGTGTGTGTGTGTGTGTGTGTGTGTGTGTGTGTGTGTGTGTGTGTGTGTGTGTGAAAGAGAGAGAGTAGTACATAAGAAAGCAGCTCAGTGAGGATCAGTGAGACAAGTAAGTAACGCAATACTTTAATTGACAGCATGTCGAACATCTTCAACTCCTCGTTTCTTAATTAGTTCTTCATCTCAAAGCATTTTCTTCAAACTGAGCTAATTAGAAACATTTGGTTTCTAGAGTCATAATGTTCTTAAGTCCGATCCTTAAAGTATCAAAGATCACATACAGTATTCAAACAAAGCACCAAAGATCATCAAGTTTAAACTACACCACTGGGACACCTGACTTTTTTCAACCATGTGTGCTTCTTCTCCGAAATGTTACCACAAAGCTTTTGGAGACCCAAAACCTGTTTCAGGATGGCAATGCACGAAACCAGCTCCATGAAGATATGGGTTGGAAGTGTGTGAAAGATTTTAGGTCGCCTGCTACAGAGAAATGCTCTTAACCCTATAGAACATGATCAATGTGAAAGCATCTACACCCCAGGCCTCCTTACCTCACCTACATCAGTTCCTGATTTTGCTCACAACTTTGTGGCTGAAGGAGCACAAATTTCCACAAAATCTAGTGGAACGCCATCCCACAAAAGTGGACGATATTATAACAGCAAATGGAGACTAAATGTGAAACAGGATGTTTAAAAACACCTATCTTATGCTGAGGGGTCCACAAAGGTGTCTTATGTGTATTTTTTTTGTATATTAAAATATTCCTGGGGTGTTTAGCGGTTGTGGTGCTAATTTCCTCAAGCAGTGTTACAGTATTTCACTGAGAGGTTAGCGCTAGTCACACTTATTATTGCTAGCACAGCTACAGCGATGGTACAAACAGTGTCAGAGATTTCAAGCATAAGGAACTAATTATGGTATTTATTGTTGAATAATTAAAACTGTAGATGTAGTGTAGATGTTACTTCAATTTGCTCCAATCCAAAGTCCCAGAATGCAATTGCAACTACACAACAGTGTTCCTATCATCTGGTTAGTGATCCATGAGATTAGCTTAATGATGGAATCAGCATGAAAGTTGACTCGGTAGAGGCTGATCTATTTGAGCCTAAAGTACATATGAAGAGATGAGTGAGCGGGACAGACGAAAGGATTTAATGCGACTCTGCATCCTTGAGATGAAGACAGAGCTAATTCTGGAGATCACTTATTAAAAGTACAGCTAGTTATTATGCTAATTCGTTTAGTGCATTAGTACTTCCTTGGTGAAGCTAATCGTTGTGCATTTCTTCACACCATCACGTAAACCCTTTTCTGAATTAGAATCTTAATGATGGCAATCATCAGGAATCAGGGTAGAAAGGGGAGATGGAGGAGTTGCAAGACGGCATCGTGTGTTTTTAGCTCGCCGTTTGCGCCCTGAGCTTTTAAAATTCCTCTAGAAATGAGATAATGTGATCCGTTGCTCTAGCACGGCCCTCGGATCTAATTTGTTTTGGGTCGCCTTCTTCCCACCCCAATCAAACACGTCTGCCAGGCCTTGAGCGGGAAAGCTGGTAGCCATAGTTACAGCAGGCGGAGAAGCAAGCCATTTATCTCCCAGCCCTCAGTGACGCCTGCTTTCTAATTTATGCCGCAGTGGCCATACTGCAGCGCGTGCTGAAATGGCACCATTCCTCCACACATACACCTCCCTCCCTCTCGGTCTCGCATCCCACACTTTTCCCAGACAGAGCTCTAGCACCCTGTCTCCGATTTATCTGGTGTGCATGTGCATTTAGATCTAGGTGTATGTGCATCTCTCGGCGTGTCTCTCTCTCTCTCTCTCTCTCTCTCTCTCTCTCTCTCTCTCTCTCTCTCTCTCTCTTTCTCTCCGTCTATCTCGATCTCAGATCCACATCCCACACTTTTCCCAGACAGCGCTCTAGCAGCATGATTTATCTGGCTGCGTATGTGCTATGAACACTTTTACGTGTGCACGTGTGTGTAGGTATGAGTGTCTCGTCGGTGTACATGGACACATAAGGTTTGACGATTCACCTTCCACAACAATGTTCACAATAACAGAATGACTGCAGAATCACTCATCGCAATCAGTGCACTGCTGTTGGGAGTGATTTACCCACTCATAGCTCCAGTATATATCGAAAACCCCGGCACTGTTACCCCCAGGCCCCAATGCTTTACACCACCCCAAAGAGTGGAGAGACTAATAAGTGTGTGTTAAACCTGGTTTTTACGTCTTAATGAGCGATCTATTACATCAGCAGAAAATAAAAAGATTAATTCTAGCCATGGCCGGCATTCAATGAAATGCCACTACAATAATAGATTGACTCATGGAGAAAGGCAATTTTGCATTTCGGTGTTGTTTGGCATCTATCAAATGGGCTAATGGAAAAATTGCAACCTCAAATAAGCACCCTAGATGATTTTTTTTAAAGGACTGGCATTGACTTTAACCTTGTTTTCTAGAGTGAGACGGCGAGAAAAATCGAATCAAAAGATTTATTACATTTTGTGCAGGTTTTATCTGAATCATAGCTACAAAACACTTTAGTCCACATAAATATCATAGACACTGGGAAACATCTGAAATACTAGAATAATTGTAAATATTACCAGCTGTCCTACAAATGGACACATATCAGGTTCCCTGTAATCAAATCCTGGATATGTTAAAAGAGGCCGCTAAGAGGAAAAAATGTAGCATCATCGAAATGAATGCCAGCGAGATATTTTTATTATTTTTAGGCTTAAGCGATTATCCAAAAAAATTGTCTGTGGATTGTAACAGTATTAGAATAATCCAACATGAGTGCCTCAGGGGTGGTATAAGCAATGGTTATCAAATTCGACAGACAACAGTAATTATCTGTCTGTATATATCGCCAGAGATAAGGCTGGTAAATGGTACTGGATTGGCTTACCGCACTGCTGCAGGGAATATCCTTCACTTTGAGCCAGGCCAGATCCAGCGTGCCCTCGCCTTTGTAACAGGACTGCAGCCTGTCTTTAATTCTCTCATTGATCTCCTTCAGGGCAAATACGCACAAGGCGGACTCTTGAGATGTTTCCTTTGGCCGCCTCTTCTGGCCTTTGGAAAACACGGCATAAAGGATGTCATCGTCAGGTCCCACACCCAACGAGCGAGCAAGGATGGCACCCGCCTTAGACAAGTAGGCCGCCTGAAGAAGCCGATACTCCACACCGCCCTTTACACAACCAAGGGGGACCTCTACGTAAGAGTTAAAGGCCGTGTCGTCCTTGCAAAGTCGAACCAGTTTGGAAGTGAACACCTGTTCACGGTTGGTAGAAGATGAACCCGTCGCTGGACCACCACCCATCTCTGGCTGGAGAGTCAGAAAGTAGACAAAGTTGCCACTTGCAAAGCCGTACACATAGTATATGTCAAAATCAGGCACCACGGTAAAAGTGTCTGATGGGATCTTGATCATTGAGGCCACAAACTCATCATGGAAGACGTAGGCGAACATGCCATCCTCCTCTGAATTGCGCGCCAGTTTGCGACTCGAGATGGTTGGGAAGTACTCGGGCCTCCCGTCTACCGCCGTGGCCACAAACAGCTTGTCAGGGGAAGAGTCGCCATAAGACACAATGACGCCAAAAACTGAGTCGCTCTCATTGACGCCTGAGAGGTAATGTTCTTTTTTGTGATAGGGCTCTCCGAGTTTAAAGAGGTCGTCCAGGCGAAGTAGCTTGCAAATACCCTGGTAGAGACTCCCACAGGCTAGCAGCCGGTTTGCTCTGTAGTCAATTAGGAGCATTTTGTTGACGTTGTTGGTTAGTGTCAGCGCTTCGCTGCAGGGCTGCACAATCCGCGGTGGGTAGCAGTTGCGGTTGTCCTCCTCGGGGCCGGTCTGGTGCGACAACAGCACGTCTAGCTCTTGCGAGAGTTTATAGATGCGGTTGACCGCTCCGAGGTACACGTTCCCATTCCTGTAGTCCACCGCCAAGTGGTTAAAGGTCCATTCTGGGTTCTCAGCATGGAAAGTTCTGTAGTGCTCATCCACTTGGGATACAATGGAAGGCTGCTGTGGCCTTGAGGTGGAGAAGGGAAGCAAAAAAACTAAGAAGCAGCAAGAAACCAACAAAGAGTTCAGTTTTCTGTGGTGGGAAGCCATTGTCCTTAAAGTATGGTGCAGAAGTAGATCTCAAGTCAACTGTTGGAGCAGATTGATGTTCAGGCTTGACTTGTGTTTGAGGACATTATGGACCTATAGAAAAAAGACAAAAAATAATCATGAGACACAAGTGTTTTAATTCACCAGACAGGTTTTTTATAAATAAACAAAAAATTGATAAAACTAATATGATGTATGATTGTTATGACTGCGACTTTGTAATTGGATAAGGGCATCCTACAAATGCCATAAACGCAAATAATAGGCCTTGAACTCTGCATTGTTGCATAGTTTACCTGCAATTAATTAAGATGAATACATGAAAAAAAAACTGTAACAGTCTTGAAAAAAGAAACAGAATAGCATAATTGTTTTCTTGTCGAGTCTAATTAAGTCGTCCTTGACTGCTGGTGATCATGAGATGCAGGTGTCAGTAGTTTGACAAAGAATTGTTAGTCTTGCAAATGTGTGGTACATTTCAGCAAGATGTCTGTCTGGCAGTGGTGTAAAATATTCGAGTAAATGCTACTATTGGCTACTTTCTAGTTTAACTAAGTACCAAAGATATAACCAATTTTTATTCTATACTCAAATACATTTACGATTCAATAGATGTACATTTTACTCCACTATATTCTAACTGACAATGACTATTACTAATTACATTTTGCACCTTTGGCGAAGATGTCAGTAAGCCTTAAAGCTCCCCTAACCGCATCTGCCCAAAAAGACCTAGAATAAAATTCAAACACATTTCGAACTAGCTTCAGTAGAACAAAAATTTTGAGCTGCATCAAATCATAGTCAGCTCTGAATATTCGGTATGACTATATCTAAAATCATATATTTTTATTTGTTTTGTCCATTGAATAATAATGGTTCTTCTTCTTTGTGACCTGATATTGCAATTCTATTTGTTTTTATTAATACCTCTTTAAAAGATTGCTTTGAAACTTTGAATCAATTTATATTGGTATTTTAACATGTAATAGAGTAAGTTTTGCAATAAGGTATCGATACTTTAACTCAAGTTTGATTTTCAGGTACACTTTACACCTTTGCTAGCTTGTGCCAAACAGATTATAAGTTTTGTGGCCAAAAAAACAAAGCGTACAAAAGCATCAAACAGCAACAGAGAATGCGACGCTATGTCTACTTTCAAGATGCTGGGGACGCAATATTCTCCACAAGGGGACAAGTGGCAGCAGAGCAGAGAAAAAGAGGACAAAGGAGAGCTGACCTCTGAATTCAAATTGTCTAAAGCCACATGACAATTTTTAAAGTGCAGGAATAATTAAGTGGGGGTAGCAACCAGGGCACTCAGGGAGCGAACATTGCTGCCATGAATAGATGCCAGTGTCAATGGGGATAATGCAATTGCCCCAGGAGTTATCACTGCAGAAGGCCACTGGTTCTCCACATGTGCCCCAGCTCACAGCCAGGCCTCTGGACCTCTAATTGATTTTCCTCCTCTGCAAACAATCTGCACGCCTTGGCGGTTTTCTGTCTTTTCTCCCATTGCCTAATCTCGCCTGACATTGTTAAGAGAAGGGGAGGGGAAAGATATGCAATGTTTATGAGCAGAGGTAAACTGCTGGGCCAATTAGAGAAAAAAAAATGAAAAAAGAGAGGGGCGAAACTTAAAGGAAAAACATTTCCTGTGCCTGTCAATTTATTTACACATTCCATATAGGCTGTAATCAGGCACAGGAACATTCTCAAATTAACATATATATACTATATAAACTCGACCATATCAGAGAGAGATGTCTGACTACTTCCAGTCACGGAAAATACGTCAATGATTGTACCTTGTTACTGTTCTTCAGTAGTGTATTCTCAAGCATTGCTGAAATTGAATTCTTGCTCCCCAACATTTTAATTTTGACCTATAAGATAGTTATTACAAACCCAAATGTATATGACTTTTCTGTTTCCTCTTTTTTTTCTTCTTCTTGTAACACGTCACTGCTTGCTACAGGATGATGTGTTTTATTTGTGTTCCACGTAATAATGAAACTGCCAAAAACAATCACCATCAAAGCTAATGTGTTAAATTATCTATTGTTTTGTCGTTTAGCTAGTTAAATTACCCAGCTACTTGTCCAATGTTTAATTAGGTTTTAAATACTTTAACTAGTTCAGCATTTAAGTTAGCTTATTAAGTTAACTATTTCGTAAGTATTATAAATTTGTTTGTTGAGAAAGTTAGTTAGTTAAATATTGTAAATTACCTTGTTGTTTAGTTAGTAAAACATAAGTTAGCTTCTTGAATAAGCTAGTTAGTTAAGTATTACAAATTAGCTGGTTGATTATGCAATGAATTAAGTATTGTAAATTAGCTGGTTGGTTAAGTTGGTTACATAAATATTATTTTAGCTGGTTGACCAAGCTAGTTAGTTAAATATTGTAAATTAGCTTGTTAAGTAAGCTAGTCAAGTTTTTTAAGTAGCTTGTTCACTAAGCCAGTTAGTTACATATTTTAAGTTATCCTGGTGAGTAAGCTAGTTAGTTTTGTAAGTTAGATCATTGAGTAAGCTAGTTAGTTAAGTATTATAAGTTATCATATTATGCAAGCAAGTTAATAACTTAATAAAAACATTAAATATTTGTTGCTAATGTATCATAGCATTCATTCAAATGAGGTTATTGAACATAATGTAAAGTCTAGCCAAACTAAAGGTCTGTCTACTCAACCCAGTGTTCTGTTTAAGACTGTTTTTAGCAAGATTTGGGACTGACAAACTTGTAGTTCATTGTTTTGCAACTCATTGTTTTACATAAAGTACATCTTTCCTGAACTTTTTTCTCTCCACTGCTGAATACTGATATATGCCATTAATCCATCAAACCTCTACCATTATCACATTAAAGTAGTCACACAACGCAGTGAGAAATAACAGAAATTTCTCAAACGTCTGAACACCTGAATGGCTGAATGGCTCACAAGAACGAGAAAAAAGACAAATAAAAGACGCATGTACAAATAGTAGCTGTTAAGCAAGCCAGCAGTCAAACGCTAGACTGGCACTTAAGTGCTGGGTGCACAGCAGATAAGAAAATCACAGCTCAGCCACTGTAGTATGCATTTAGACGTTGGGCAACTGGAGGGCAGGCACTAGAGTTATGATTAGCCATTGAAAGAGAAAGCAGTCGCTCACTGAGTAAGAACAAGACGCTGGTGTGAATAACAAAAGGGTCAGCGCCGGAGGTATTCAGATGCCGAGTCAATCTTTAAAGGGCTGTGTTGGTGTGTATAGGAGTGAGTGGCAGGTGATATAGCGGCGAGTGAGTGGAGGGCACGTACTTCACAGCGCCAATCACAAATATTACTGCACAATGGGTACAAGGAAATAAGGACAAATCGCTGCCTTGTTCTTAAACATATATATTATGGTTTTGGCATGAAAACAGTGATCAGTGGAATATGTTGGCAAGTTCATTATATCAGACGCATAACAATGACAATGAAAATCACAACGCTTTTTAAATGCATGATAGAATTTGGGTTGGGGGTTAAGGAGTAGGGTTAGGATTGGGGGATAAGGGTTAGGGTTAAGGATTAGAGTTAGGGGGTGAGGATTCAGGTTAGAGTTGGGGTTGGGGCATAAGAGTTAGAGGTTAAGGAGTAGGGTTAGGATTGGAGGATAAGGGTTAGGGTTAGGGGTTAAGGATTGGAGTTAGAGTTGGGGGATAAGAGTTAGAGGTTAGGGAGTAGGGTTAGAATTAGGGGATAAAGGTTAAGGTTAGGGGATAAGTGTTAGGGTTAGGGATTAAAGATTGGGGTTAGGGTTGGGCTAAGTGTTATGTGTTAAGAGTTAGGGATTAAGAATTGGGGGTTAAGTGTTAGGAAAAAAGGCATTGTGGTTAAGTGTTAGGGGTTAAGGATTGGGGCAGAGCAGAAGAAAAGCATTTATTTGCCACATATACTTTACAGCACAGTGACATTTTTTTCTTTGCATATGCCAGCGATTTCTAGGAAGCTGGGATCAGCGCGCAGGAGTTAGCCATGATACGTCACCCCTAGAGCAAAGAGGGTTAGGGGCTTTGCTCAAAAGGCCAAGAGTGGCAACTTGGCGATACTGTGGTTTGAATCACCGACCTGCCAATCAGTAACACAGAGCCTTAACCACTGAGCTACCAGCTACCACCTTCCCCTAGGTTAAGGATTAGAGCTGGGGTTAAGAGTTAGGGGTTAAGATATATGTGTATCTGTGTATTAGTTAAGGTGCTGGGTTACTGTTTGGAAGGTTGGGAAATCAAGCCCCAGTATCACCAAGCTGCTACTCTTAGGCTCTTAAGCAAGGCCCTTAACTCTCTGTGCTCCAGGGTCGCCGTATCATGGCTGACCCGGCACTCTGACCTCAGCTTCCGAGCAAACTGAGATATGAGAATAAAGAATTTCACTGTGCTGTAATGTATATGTGACAAACAAAGTCTATTCTAATCTATTTCCTGTTCATGTATGTGTTTAATAAGAAATGCACTGCTGAAATGAACAGAGAAATGTGAGAATGAATGCTCTCTCTCTCACACATACTCACACACACATTAATGACCATGAGAGTCTGTCGGGCCTTGAAAAAGAGTGCAGCTCTGACCCAAACAACCCAGTTTGTTCATTATCTCTCCATCAGGCAGCTGTGTTTAGCTCCTATTTGTCTTTGCCCGCTGGTTAATTAAATCCAGAATCTCACATCACCCTGCTCCATCAAACTGCATAGTCCAATTGAGTTATACACAAACACACCCACACACACACACACAAAAAAAAACACTAGGGCTGGTCTAGCTGAACATTTCCCTAATATGATATCCGAGTCCAAATCCTAGACCATGGTATCACAATTTTGAATAAAATTCAAGGAAATCTTTATTCCATTCTTTTTTTTTCATTTTGCAGGTCCACTGTTAGTCCCCAAACTGTTACCACAAAGTTAGAAGCTCATAATTGTATAAGATGTCTATGGATGTGGTAGTATCGGATTTTCCCTTCAACTGAACTAGAAAACCCAAACCTGTTCCAGCATGACAATATGCAAAATAAAGATATGCTTTACATAGGTTGGAGTGAAAGATCTCCTGCTATAGCACTCTTTTTGAACATAATGAACTGGAACTGTTACTGTTACTGCACTCCAGGCCTCCTCACCTCATCTACATCAGTACCTGACTTTACTAAAACCCTTATCCCTGAATGAGCACAAATCTCCACAAAATCTAGTGGAACATCTTCTAGAAGAGTGGAGGTTACTATAAGAGCAAATGTGGAATAGGACATCCTAATCCTACTGTCGGGTGTCCATACAGTTTACTTATAAATAGCTCATATATCATACAGTAATTTATCATGAAACCGATATAAAATTTACATTTTTGCCATTTGCCAGATGCCCTTTTCCAGAGAGACTTACAATGAAAATATTTCCCACTGTTGTTAGGAAGTTGGTGTTAAAGTACATGGTTAGCAATGTTACAGAACCCCTGGAGCACAAAAGATTAAGGGCCTTGCTCAAGGGCATCAAAAAATGGCTGCTTGGTAATACTGGAGCTTGAGCCCTCAACTACTTAATTAGTAACCCAGAGCCTTAACCACAGAGCTACCAGTGTCTACAAAACATGCTGGAGTTAGAAACTAGCACTGCAAGGTCTACGACTAATATCTATCTATCTATCTATCTATCTATCTATCTATCTATCTATCTATCTATCTATCTATCTATCTATCTATCTATCTATCTATCTATCTATCTATCTATAATATACACAATAAAAGTTTGAGTGCTCATTAGTCAGTACGGATGGAGGCAAAGCCTTCAGAAAAAGGGCTTACAGATGGTTAATTCACAAGGTCATCCAGATTGTGTGTATTTCTGTGTGTCTGTATGTGAGTGATTAAAAGTTATGATTGGCTTGTCTTGGGGGTAAATGAGGGTCTTGCCAAGATTTCAAGCGTCCAGAAAGCACCCAAAAAATGAGAAAATAATGAGAAGAGACATGTGTATGTGCATTCATGTTGAAGCCAAGTAAGCTTTTGGAAAGCTTAACACCCACCAACCCGACCAAACACACACACACACACACACACACACACACACACACACATATACACCCACCCACATACACACACATAGCAAGGACCACATGCTGCCTGCACACATCGAAGGGTGATAATGAATTCATGTTTGGAGTCACACACTCAATTCTCTCACTGTGCATCTTCTGGAAATGTCAGGAAACACACTGTACAGTTCAAGATTAGCCCATGTGTTTTTTTTTTTACACTACAGCTCCATTGTCCTTTCCAGACACACACACACACACACACACACACACACACACACACACACACACACACACACACACAAACACACAAAAACTCAAACAGCAAACATGGCGTTTGATAAAACTGTGAACGGCTCAATGAGTTACTGCAGCAGGGAACGAAAGAGGACGTGTGGCAGATTGCAGAAGTGAAAGAAGCTGTGAAATAAATATGACAGAGCAAAATGAAAAAGCGAGCGGGTTCAGGTTGAATCTGAGGCATATTGAGAAAATGAGAAATAAAAAAAATAAAATAAAAAAAGTAGTGGCTTGTGTGTCTGTTTCCAAGAAAAAGTCCAATATGTATACTGCCATTCAAAAGTGTGGGGATGCATATAAAAAAATAACTAAAAGAAAAGAAAGAAAGAAAGAAAGAAAGAAAGAAAGAAAGAAAGAAAGAAAGAAAGAAAGAAAGAAAGAAAGAGTATTTTGAACCTATTTGAACCCTTTTATACATGTTTAGCCACAATGTCATTTTTTATTAAAAGATAGATAGATAGATAGATAGATAGATAGATAGATAGATAGATAGATAGATAGATAGATAGATAGATAGATAGATGGATTAGATAGATAGATAGATAGATAGATAGATAGATAGATAGATAGATAGATAGATAGATAGATAGATAGATAGATAGATAGATAGATAGATGGATGGATGGATGGATGGATGGATGGATGGATAGATAGATAGATAGATAGATAGATAGATAGATAGATAGATAGATAGATAGATAGATAGATAGATAGATAGATAGAACATCAACCTTATGAATCAATCTATATCATATATATATATATAAAATTCTTTAATCTTGAATCCTGAATATTAATAATAATATAATTAAAACCAAATTATTGAACTCTATATATTTTCTTGATGTTTTAAGCTCTTAAAAATTATTTATGCTCGTCTTAATTAGTCCTCAATCTGCTCTGTAATCATTTATTTCATTATTTATTTTCCTCAGAAATTCATTTGCGAGATGCTTTGATCCAAAGCGGTATAAGTTTCAGCTGAGCAGCTGAGGTTTAAGAGTTTTGCTCCAAAGCCCAACAGTGGATTTGTCTCAGAACTGGGATTTGAAACCAATCACTCAGACCTTGAACCACTGAGCCACCACATTACTCTGAGGTGCTCAGCGTTCTTGCAGGACTTTCAGAAAGGTTCATGAGGTTTCTGAACTTTTTTCGATCCGACTCCCCAGAGGAGCTGCTCAAGTGAGTGGACCGGCTGTTCAACCAAACACAGCAATGCAGGGTAGATCTGTGTGTTCAGTGCGATTAAATAAATCTTAAAAGTCCAAGAAATGTCACCAAATACTGGATTGAAGTGGAGAAATTAAGGGACAATATTAAAAAATGTCAAAACTTTCAGTTTTAGGCTTATTTTTACACAAAATTCTTTTAAATTCTATACAATGATAGTTCATTAATAAACACAACGAAACGAGTTTTTGCCAAACTATTCCACGTATTCGCAACCAGGTGTGTTTCAGATATCCCACACAGTGGGAAAACGATATTTCTCGAAGCTCTCAGGCTTATTCAAGGTAAACAAAAAACTCATATAGAGTATTACATTCCCTCATAATATGGTCTATATGCCCTTAATAGCTATTATAAAGCAGAAATTCTTCCATATCTGGAGCCTTTTTTCCACTTTCTTGTCTTCATCTTTCATTTTGGACAGTTTTTAGTTTTATATAGAAAGTTACTTTATACACTTTATAATATAAAATTATTGGGGCATGACTTTTCCAGCCATATGAGGTTCTTCCACAAACATTTACCACAAAATTGTATATTGGACATCTTCGGATGTGGGAGCATTGAATTTTCCCTTCACCCAAACCTGTTCCAGCATACCAACCTTTGGAATGAATTAGAATGGTTTCATGCACTCCAGGCCTCCACACCTCACCTACATCAGCACCTGACTTTGCTAACACCCTTGTAGCTGAATGGCCACAAGTGTGTACAAAAAACTCTCTTTTGGCTTCTCCCATTAGGGGTCGCAGATCATCCGTATTAATGATCCGCATATTTGATTTGGCACATGTTTTATGCTGGATGCCCTTCCTAATGCAACCCTCCCCATCTAGCCGGGCTTGGGACCGGCACTAAGAGTGCACTGGCTTGTGCAACCCTAATGGCTGGGGTTGGTTCCGTGACCGGGGATTGAACCCGGGCCGCAGCAGTGAGAGCGCCGCATCCTAGCCGCTAGACCACCAGGGAACCTTCACACAAGTGTGTACAAACACTCTCCAAAATCTAGAACATCTTCCCAGAAGAATATGTTAGACTTCTGCTAGGAAGGTCATGGGTTCAAATCCCAACACCACCAAGCTGCCGCTGCTGGGCCCTTAAACAAGACCCTTAAGCCTTAACTGCTGTATAACTGAGTTGTAATTTGCTGTAACTGTAAGTTGCTCTGGATAAGGGTGTCTGCCAAGTGCCATAACTTTATTTTCCATACAGTTTACAAGCAGCCCCCAAATTATTCCCATTGTATAAAGCCATGCACATAACCTAAGAAATGTCAATCTGATTACAGGAGCATGATTTGGAGGGAAATATATACATGTTTAAAGATTACAGGTCATTTTGCTCTGCTTGGGAGGTTCTTGTGACTTACAGTAAACAGTTTATTTAGCGGAGGTATGAGGTATATTTCCGTTCGGAATCGACTTAAATACAGGCATCATGGTACTAGCTAATGGAGGAGTTGTGCAAAACCACACATGGTCTTTTTCAACCACTCCCTTCCCCATCAAACTAAACAACTAGAATATAATCAGGAAGCAGAACCGAGCGGCAGGATTTTGATTGAGGTGTAAATTACAGTACGGCATGCGTCGGTAACGTTTACGGCTTTATGTAGAAATGCTTTCATTTCGAAAGCGTGCAATTCAGTGAATGCAATTCGATAACCCGTGGTGTATATATTTTAGATCATTATCGCTATAGTGTCCTTCAAACCTGGCAACAAGGAATACTACGATCGAGAAAAAAAAAAGAAAAGAAACAATACGTTGTGTAGTCTTTTTGCGGTTCAAAGTGAAATTGCATTATCGAGTCAGTGCATGAGGCATGAGTCATCCTGACAGTCCTGCAACAGTCAGCATGTTATACAACAGATACATCCTACATCATGATGCCCGAAAGAAATATGGCCAGGACGTTCTCTGAAACCCGTGAAAGCTCTCGAAAAGGATCTTAAAACCCATGCCTGGTGGTAAATACGCTGTACAGGCAAAAGGATAGGGGACATCTGACTTTTCCAGTTATATATGGTTCTTTGCGAAATTGTAAAATGATGTCTTCGGATGAGATACGTTTTCCAATCAATTGCACTTTTAAACTTGCTCCAACACGACAATATTATTGTGCACGAAGCCAGCTATATGTAGATATGCTTTACACGGGTCGAAGTGGAAGATCTCCTGCTATAGAGCTCTGATCTGGAGTGCTGGAACTCTGACTGCACCCCAGGCCTTCTCACCTCACCTATACCACTACCTGACTTTGCTAACACCCTTGTGGCAGAATGAGCACAAATCTCCATAAAATCTAGTGGAACATCTTTCCAGAAGAGTGAAGGTTATAACAGGAAATGGTGACCAAATGTGGAATATGATGTTCAAAAGGTACATACCAAATAATGGTCTATAAAGTGTATCTAAAAAAAAAAAACACAAAAAAGAACACAAGTAACCAAATAAACTAATAAAACTACACATCCGAAATTCTTCATGCATATTCAAGGATGCCACGTTTCTAACGTAAATGCTCCTGTGTAATTAAATTTGTATTTAAATGATTAAATATTACAATAACTGAGGAATTCTCCACCTCCTATACCCCTAATTGAACCCCTGCATATAAGTACTATACTTATATAAAATATTAAAAACATGTAATTTTGTGTGAAGTGCAAAATGCGGATCTGGACGTTTGACCTTCAAAAGATCTTCAACGCAGCAGATGTGAGCATGAACTGGAGAAACGGACAAAAACAATCTCAAGTTAATCCTCTCGCCTGATCCTAGAGTATTATCTGGGGACTGGGCAATTCAAATTTGATTAGAACATGTCACACACATGCCTGGGTCTTAGACACACACACACACACACACACACACACACACACACACACACACACACACACACACACACACACACACACACACAAACGCACGTATTAAAACACACCCTTTTGTTTGATTACATTTTTCAGTGAACCACATATGACAGGTCCTATCTCACGCAAACACACACACGCACACACGCACACACACACACACACACTTGCATAGAATTTATTAACAGTAGATCATCTGATGATCTCGACAAAGTGGACAGATGGAAATCTTTATTATGACATGAAGAGGAGAAGGAGGGGTTGAATGATGAGAAGAATGAAAGATAAGAGAATAGAGGAGGAGGTGAAAGAGAATAAGAAGGAGATGGAGGTGATGGACATGGACAGGATAGAGGAGAAGGAGATAAAAGGGAAGAGATAAAGCATGAGCAGATGGAGGAGCAGAGGATGTAGGAGCAAGGAGAAGGAGAAGGAGGTTAAAGCGATAAACTAGGAGAAGGAGGATGAGAAGATGGACAACGAGGCAATGGAGGAGTAATTGAAAGAGGAGATGATAGAGGAGAAGGGGTGGACATAGAAGAGAAGGAGTTGGAGAAGGATAGAAAGATAGAGGAGGAGAAGGTGCTTGAAGACAAAACAGAAGAGCAAAAGATGACAGGATGGGACAGACATGGACAATATGAAAGAGAAGGAACTGGATGAGGAGATAGAAGAGGAGAAGATGGAAGAGGACGCGATGGACATGGAAGAAAGAGAGAAGGAAGAGATGGAGAATGGAGAGAAGGAGATAAATGAGGAGATGGAGCATGAGAAGGATAAACAAAAAATAAAAAACGATGATTACGAAGTGGAAAAGAGCAGATGTGTGATTTAATTATGTGTGGTCCTCCCTCAGGGTCCCTGACACTACAGTGAATGTGTCACTAACAGAGATGTTAATGTGGCAACTCCGTGATAGATAGATAGATAGATAGATAGATAGATAGATAGATAGATAGATAGATAGATAGATAGATAGATAGAGTACAGTACAGTACAGTACCAAAACTTTTTTGGTCAAACTGAAAGAGTATTACATGGACAGGAAACAGGAAATTAAGTTTTTTAAATTATTGGCACCCCCCAATTAATAGTTGAATAGTTCTTGTGGAAGTTTTGTGTAATGTCTTTAAAATTGTAAGCAAACCACGATTCATAGTAAAGCTTCCCGTAATGTTAGTTTAAGGTTAGGAACAGTATGGATCGACTGATTAGAAATTTTCACCGTGAAAAAAATGAAAATCTGATTAACATTCAACATCTGTGAAATGGAATTAGCTGGCTAGCTTAAAGGAGTGTAGAGAATGAAATTCACACTTCTCCTCACTTGAGTTCTTTCAGTACCAGTTGTGTGCACATGTAAATTTATTGAATTATTTGAGACCCGTTTCTTCAAGATAGTATAGAAATCATCTTGTATATAAGGCACAAATCCTTGCAATCCAATAGATATACTGTACAATAAACATGCAAACGGCGAAACAGATACACTGGCCTCCTTCCACAACATCCTCTGGAAATAAAATGGTGTTTATTGTTTTCTGTGCCGTATATCAGTTTCATCACCTTTTCATCGCCATATTTACTTCAATACCCACTGTACCAATATCGCCTTTGTTAAAAGAGAACACACAAACCGTTCGAAGGATATCGTATCCTATTATCGTCTGTTAAATGTGTTATTCGTGGCGTGGGATTAGCGGATGGATACGTAACAAATCCGCGTGGCATTCCATTCATGGTGTAAAAACGTTCGCTTTGGGATGTATACGCTTTTATACCAAGTGCACAATGGAGGCGTTTCAAATCGCAGGCTTGAGCCCAAAAGCCAGTCAGGCAAATCCAGTGAATCTAAGAAGCATTTTGACATATTTTCGCCCTGTCGCTTCGACCGGACCAACAAAACCAGCATCCTTCTAGATATTCAGGATTCATAAAAATTTTCTCGTTCTGGTGACTACACACAATGGACCCAAAATATGATACGTTTTGCTGTTGCGTTAACCATGCCACACCGGTTAGACAACGAAGAGCTTCCTGTGCTACGTTACCTTTCACCGGGCAGCCTTCTGATTTATCACTGATTACCATGGCCTTAATAAAACCCTATTCAATTAAACAAGCCGGGGCTCAGGAAGGCCATAAAACAGTGATCAAGGCAAATTAGCCGCTTGACATCAGACGAGGGAAATGGGATCCTTTTCCATAATGGGCCTTATGTCTATAAAGAGTCTGATTATTCTTTAAAGAAAAAAAAAGAAAGAGAGGAGCTCATGCCGTTAAAGGCAGTTTAGATTCTTATTAGAAAGTGCATGGGAAAGGGGGAAGCTTATTAGCGGTACACACAAACCCCAAATACACATCAAAGAAAGATTTCACCTGGTAACAGGAAATAGGTATCGCTAGTGGAGTTACGATATTTCAGACACTTTATAGACAGGAATTGGTCTTAAGTCATAAAAATATGGAATAAACAAAGAGCTTTGGGTCAACGAGGAATCCAACTTATGAGTTGAGGAGATTTTGATGCAAACGAGTTACAATCTGCAAGATGACGAGACCTGATCTAAAGCCCGGTGCACTGATTTTGCCCACGATTTAATCGTCTGAGACCAAATTTTTTAAATCCTAAAAGATTCCTATAATCCCAGACTAAAACCTGTATTCTTTGATCACTGGTTTGAGGTGTTCACCCACAGCCACTCACAAATGTTTGGGAATGATTTCTCCTTTCATGACATACGGATGAATAAAAGAGTAATAAAAACTCCAAAAGCCCACGAAGCTCTTACATTCATCACTCGGTGAATCCTTGAATTAGAAATGAGGAGCTTTAGTAATAAAGCAGCTGTTTCACATTGCAAAAACTCTGCCAGCAAGCGACCTGCTTATCAGAGATTTTCCCTCAGCTTTTAGACAAATCAGCCGTTTCCTCCTTTAGCGAGAGCGCTACTCCATCTTCACTCTCCTGACACGGTTTCTCCTCCTCTCCCTGTCCAAGCCTCCAGATCCCACATTCATCCGTCTTGCACATATTTCACCTCCACAAGCTTTTATAATGCCTTCTCTCCGTACCTCTTTTCTCTTCTCTTTCTCACACACACACACACACACACACACACACACACACACACACACACAGTGCTCTAAAATGTCTTTTTCTCTTACACACAACACAAGACTCATTAGTCTCATCAGGCAAAGTTTTCGGGGCAATATCGATGAACAGGGAAAGGATGGGGTGAAGGAGGGGTAAAGTTTTTTTGCCAAGACGTGAACACGCTCTCTCAAAGCAATATCTCAAAGCAGGCTCGTCATCACCGGTGAAGCAGACGATAAATCAGACGTCATAAAGGGGCTATTTCAGCACACAGAGCAGGTATTCCTCAGGTCTAATGCGGCACTGACGCGCCGAGGGGAAGACGGGATAAAAATGCCGAGCTATCAGGGAAAAAATAACACAAAACTCAAGGAAAGATTATTTTTTTTTTTTATCGGGGCAGGGAGGAATTTAGAAAAGGAATTTGATAGATATAATCTAGTAAAAACTCATAAATTCAGAAAGATCAGCCCGGATCTTTATGGAGCTGGATTTGTGCAGAGGCATGGTCATGCTGGAACAGGTTTGGGAAAATTCAATTCTACTGCATCCAAGAACGTCTGATACAACTGCGTGCCTCCGAATTTCATCGAAGAACAAAATATGGCTGGAAAAGTCGGGTGTCCCAATACATTTGGTCCATCTAGTCTAGAATATTCTATTTCAATTTACATGTTTACATGTTGGACGGAAAAACATTATATTATATTTGGTACTCCGTATGAATGTTTATGTGACCCCCATCCATCCATCCATCCATCCATCCATCCATCCATCCATCCATCCATCCATCCCAGAAAACTTACTATTAAATTTAGTCTGCAATCAATACAAACTGCTTTACACTCGAGTCTCCATCAATAAACAGAATGAGTTCCCTTTCGAGTCTGGTTTTCTCTCAATGTTTCTTCGGATCGTCTTGGAATTTTTTCTCACCACTGTCACCACTCATTAGAGATCAACTCATAGAGATGAACCTCGTCTATTTATTTCTGTAAAGCTGCGTCAGGACAATGTCCATTCCTAAAACCACTATACAAATAAAACTGAATGGAAATCAAGCGAATTGACAAAATAAAGTAAGCGTAGTAGTGAAAGCTAGTAGTCGAGTGCAGAAAATTAGATGAAAAGTAAATGAACGAATGTATGTTTTTTATCGCCTTTTCCGATTTCCTTGTCATCCTCACACCGAGTCTGGCTGACGTCTTTATTTTCTCGCTTTCCAGTGAGACATAAGCAGGAGATTTACATTCCCATTAGTCGTTTACTGCGATGTATTTCCCTGTTTCTCCGTTTTATCTCAATAACGCATCCACAGGAGCTCACCTGTCTTTCACATGGGGCAGAATCACACCCAGGGTAATGTGTGTAGTGTAGCAGGTGGTGGAATTACTGTAAAGTTAAAGAGTAAATGGGTAGTTTTTCTTCTTAATTTCTCTAATCAACAATCAATAATCTGTCAGAAAACCGTGAAAAAAATCCAACTGATTGGACCAGAATCTGTTTTTCTAAACTTTGGACTCTTGGTGATTATTTCGTTCATGGCTGCTATTACATGTGTGTGTGTGTGTGTGTGTGTGTGTGTGTGTGTGTGTGTGTGTGTGTGTGTGTGTGTGTGTGTGTGTGTGTGTGTGTGTGTGTGTGTGTGTGTGTGTGTGTGTGTGTGTGAAAGAGAGAGATTAAGAGAGAGGGAGTGAGTGAACGAGAGTTCATGTTTGTGCATAAATAGGATGGCCTTATCCAAATCTGTGTCCTTTGTATCAACCTTTGAAATCTTAAACTCATCAAACCCATACCCTCACACACACACACACACACACACACACACACACACACACACACACACACACACACACACACACAGCAGTACATCTAGGTCGTCACTGCCTGACATTGTATTATGAAGAATCTTGGATTAAGTATTTTCTTGTACAAATCCCTCAGCAGGATTAAGAGTGTGATGTAAAAGGCTTTAACGTGCCAAAACTAATAAACCATCGTCCTGGACTCGAGACAGTCTGCAGCGAAAATCCTTTTTTATTGTGAACTTAAAAGATTAATCCACATCTAAGGTAACAGTCTGATCTATTCAAACATCAGACCTTTAATGTTCTGACACCTGAGCGAAAATCGCTCCTCTAGCAGTGTTACTACACTAAAACCTGTCAATAAATCTGTTATATATATATATATATACTGTTACTCGTATTTTCACCTTCTATCTATCTATCTATCTATCTATCTATCTATCTATCTATCTATCTATCTATCTATCTATCTATCTATCTATCTATCTATTTGTATATCATTAAGATTGTTAGATAACTAAGATTTATCTTTTAATATGTCAGACAATTATTCTTAAAGGATCTAGCAAACTTAATAGACAGACAGACAGACAGACAGACAGACAGACAGACAGACAGACAGACAGACAGACAGACAGACAGACAGACAGATAGATAGATAGATAGATAGATAGATAGATAGATAGATAGATAGATATGACCGACAGAATAATTACTTTAGAAAAAAACCATCTGTCTGTCTATTTATCTATTTAAAACTATGACAGACATAAATAATATTTTCCCAAATCAACAGACAGACAGACAGACAGACAGACACGTACGTACATACATATACATACAATTATCTAGCTATCTTTTTATCTGTTTTGCAAGATAAATTATGTCTGTCATTTATCTCGCTATGTATCTATTTACATTTTACTGTCTCTGTGTGAGAGATTTGATAAAGTCAATATTTATAGCTGGTTAAACTCCTGATTGTTCTACCAAATCAAACCTCCAGCTCGCGCTAATGCTGGATTCACAGCTGAAAGCTCTCAGAAATCCACATCATTCAGTAAGAGGTTAAAACAGGTGCGTGTCCTGGCCTCGTGCTGCAATAATGAGAGACAGGAAATCTATTTTCCACAAGAGCAAGCAAATGGCCAAATAGAGGCGTTTCATCACTCCGTTGTGTCCTAATGGTGCTCCGAATTTAGCAGCAGGAGATGCGGAGCGGAAGGACACTCACAGAGGACTGACTTTTGTGTCGTGTGTCACTGTGTTAAACACTGACCATCAAATCCAGCAACATAAACACCTACGCATTATTCTGTTTCTCTGCTCTGTTACACAGCAGTGTGGAATTATATCCGCAAGAGATTTGCAATCAAAACTATAAGCCATAAGCCTGAGCGTAATTACACATACATAATTAAATTCCTGCATTGCGAAAAAGATTACATGGAACTGATTTAAAACCAAAATCCAAGCCTACAGTCATGTGCAAAAGTTTGTACACTGTTAGAATAAATAAAGGACATTTTTCTTTATTAAGAAACAAAAACCAAAAGATTTTGTATATAAGTTACAAATATTTTGTTTTATATTTTATATTTAATTTTTATATCTTCATATATTTACAATTCATATTATATATTTAATATTATTAACTTTATGTTGTATACCGTTACTTTTATATTATATATCAAATATTTTATATTTTAACTTTTATATTTTATTACTCAATAAATTGGCTTTTTCACATTTTGTAATTTCTTTATTATTTCACCGAATTTAAATTCTCTAAAATATTATAAAAAATATTCGATTCTGTTTATTTTATCTACAAAAATAGTAAAATGCATTTTATTTGAATTTTCATCTTTCTTTCTTTCTTTCTTTCTTTCTTTCTTTCTTTCTTTCTTCTTTCTTTCTTATATAATATAATATAATATATATATATATATATATATATATATATATATATTTTTTTTTTTTTTTTTTGTGTGTGTGTGTGTGTGTGTGTGTGTGTAATGTTAATAAATGAATGCACTAAATGGGTTTAGTTTTCACAGTTTGCAATTTTAGCGATTAAAAATAAAACAAATGACTTGTTACCTGTTTTATTTTCTCTTGTATATTTAGTGTTGCTCTTTAATAAAGAAAAAAGTACTTCTTATATAATGACTCGGTTAATCAATGGAATTATTGGGAGAATACTCGTCTACTAAAATAATCCATAGCTGCATCCCTACTTTAAATTCCTTTTTTCCGCCCCAAAAAAAATATGAATTTATTAATTTATTTTTAAACTTTTACTTTTAAATATTCTTAATTAGGAAAATAAATGATAATTAAAACATTGTGGGGGTGGTGCACAAACTTTTACACTTTTGAAATGATTTGCTAATTATTTTTTGTGCTGACTTTGCTTCTTGTTGTAGAATGCGGGTTTATAATGTAAGATTTTTATCTTTTTAATAGGACGGGGGCACAAACTACAGTAGGCACTTTTTAATTTTTTTTCAATAAGCACTTTCTTACAGAGTCACACAAATGAGGTATGGCCACCTTATCGAGGACGGCAACGAGAAAAATGGAAATACAGTTTTCCAAAAGGTCACAACACACCAGCACTGAAAGAAAAAAAAAACTTAAGTCCGGGTATTAGATGCATGATGGAGGATGAAACGAATAAGAGTGTTAAACGAGAGACACCTCAAAGGTCAGACGGCGTACCCATGAGCTAGTGACTCATTATCCAGAGCAGGGATGTCACTATGAAAAACCGCAATCTAGAATAAATACCGCATCCTGTATGACTCATGTGAATATATTTATATGTTTATGACTAAACAAGCTGTAATTGCACTAAATATCCATAACACACAGGCACAAATGTGCCATTTACACTGTAGCACGTTGCATAACTGGGGATCGTTCATAAGGCTTTATAACAGCTTCATAAAATCACAGCATGTTACAATCAAGCATTAAATGTATAAATCACTTCCATCAGTTTATATATCAATTTGACATTCCGACAGCAAACCATTTTAAACGAATGACATCATCAACACTGTTCCAGGAGTTATTACATGTTATAACAACTAATTTCTTTAATATCACCTTAATGATATTACAGGTTTTTTCATGGCACTTTAGTCTCAAGTCATTAATGATGTTTAACATAGAAATGTCGTTTTCTCAAAGTGTCAGAGAATATATGCATAGCTCTGTTATTCAGCTTCATAAGAATTGCATTAATAAGCACCTTATAAACAGATCATAAAGAAATTAACATGGAGTGAAAGGAATCGATTACGGGAAACCGTCTATATCCTATTTAGCTCTTATAATGACCTCAACTCTTCTGGGAAAATGTTCCACTAGATTTTAGATCATGCTTGTGGAGATTTGTGCTCATTCAGACATGTCAGGTACTGATGTAGGTGAGGTGAGGAGTTAACAGAAGAAGAACCACATATAGATGGAAGTAAAGTGTCCCAATATCTTTTTTAATTTAATGTATCTAAGTCACTTAACTCAGGTGTTATGCAAACTTGACCCAACTGGTTTCTATGTATGGACTCCTCACATCCCAGTCACAAACACAAACTACTCCATCAGCGGGTTTGGGACCAGCTTTCTTTTCCAACAGCCATCACACTACTGAACTTCAAACTACTGTTAGTACACTGATGTGTCACTGATGCCTTTGTCTTAGTTAGTAAGTTAGTTAGTAATCTTAGTTGTTTCTGTTTATGAGATAGATAGATAGATAGATAGATAGATAGATAGATAGATAGATAGATAGATAGATAGATAGATAGATAGATAGATAGATAGATAGATAGATAGATAGATAAAGAAGGGTACAGGATCACTGGTAGAGTGATAAAGAAAAACAGAGAAAGAAGGGAGAAGAGAGAACAAGCCTGAAAGAAAAAACAAGATAGATAGATAGATAGATAGATAGATAGATAGATAGATAGATAGATAGATAGATAGATAGATAGATAGATAGATAGATAGTATGGGTACCACTTCAATAAATTGCTAGTTTTTGCCGCAAAACCTTCTCATGCCATGTTATGAATGACCTGTGTAGGTGTTATGCGTTGGCATAAACGCTGCCCTTCAGATAAAGCGTAAATAATTTCTCATTACTGTTATTGCTGTTGCATATGAATCAGTTATAGGTTATTACTGAACGGTGCAAACGTAGCCTCGAATGAACTGTTCTAATGCTGTAACAATGCTACATAAGTGGTTTTAGGATAAACAGTTGAAATAAAAAATACATTTATGGCTTGCGTACTTAGATCATAATCATAATGATGCGCTTCACAGCCCAAGCTTGAGCGAAACTGGCAGAAACCGCCCTGAGGCACACGCTTTGGGTCGTATTAGGGTTACTGCTGACAGACAGAACACAGCAGAGTCTTTGACAAGACCTGACCATGTGTGCTATGATGGAATGACTTGTACTGGTAATAAATCCTGCCAACATCAATCCCAGCTGTGTGCACGTGGATGCAGTAATTTCCTCCACCACTTTGGCATTACCTGGCTCTCAAACATGCCAAGTACTTGCTCTAACGGTTGCATGTCAGCTGGGTCATTAATACATCTCTGATATACATCCATGCTAGAAAAGCAGGAGGTTGGATCTGATGGCTCCACGTCGCTGCAATTTCCTCGGGCAGAGTTTGCCTTGGCTGAGCGCCAGCTTCTCGTCTCCTCCTCCAGGAGCATGGGAAGAAAGATAGCGCTCCATTCTCTTTTTTGTATTTACCTTCTTCCTTCGCTCTGTTTGTCAGAGCCCTGTGGTGTAAACAACAAAGCCTGTTTTCCAGCTGTTTCGGAAAAGAGAACGTGGGGGTTCTTCTCGAGCAGTCGATAATGTGGATATAAAACATTTCTATCGTTCTGTCCTTCGTTCCTCTTTCCCTTCCCTCCCTCTCTCTCTCGCTCACCCTCCCTTCCATAGTTCACCAGGTGGTTCAATTTTATTTCCTACACACAATCACATGATTGCATTTCTCTCTTTTCAAGCCAATCCTGCCCCCAGGCTCTCCAGAGAACCGGCCTGTGAAGGCTCTGGGAAAGATCACACCTTCGTCCTCGGGGACATGGAATGGAAACAAGTGCAGACAAACTCGGCAAACGTAGCTTAACATTTTGGCAACTGCTTAAAGCCTGGGACATGAGGTTCAATAGAGCGTTTGTGAAGGAAATTTATTTGAAAGTCTTTTATTCCAGGAAAGTGGAAGAATATTTACACCATTTCGCAGGCGCCCTTTATCCAGAGCGAATCGCATTTTTTTCTCATTCAAACAATTTAGCAGCTAAGGGACCCAGGGCATGGCCACTTGGTGTGACTGGGATTTTAACTCATGACCTGTCGGATCCAAAGTCCAACGCCTTAGCCACTAAGCTAACACCTCCAACACGTAATCCTGTTTAGGGTCGCAGTAAAGACCATGCCAGAGCCATTCCCAGGAAAGCTGGGAGCAAAGCAGGAAAACACCCAGGATTCTACCATGCAATCACTCATACACACCAAGGGCTGATTTACAGTTTAAGAATTCGGATTGGAGGCAAGACGCCAAAGGCAATAAACATGTTTTTGTAGGTGTCTACACAAGCCTTCAATCTGCTTAACAAAAGGGTATTTTTAAGAGTTAAGAATTCTAAATGGCCCTTTTTGAAAGGGAAATCCCTCCCCCTTAACATCGGCTTGATGATTCATTCAAGCCTGAACATTTAAAGGTGGATTTCAATCGGTTTTACGAGAGCTAACCTCGCTCTAATTCAGGTGTGCCTTTCGAAATGACAGTAGCTTCTGAAGCGTGTCCAATGGAAGCTCTTATCTGGAAGCCGGCGTGAGGATTCAACATGTCTGGCGTATGCGGCCATATGACAGCTGTGATTATCTCACGACATGGCTGCTGAAATTCCACTGAATCACTCGGCTATGATACCGTTCTGAATTACAGTACTGACTGAATAAGATGGTTGTGTTTTTTGCCTACATTTGAACATGGGAAAGCACATTTCCTCTCAGGGGGGGGGTGCCACTTTATCCACATCACCCAAGTTATGATTATGATTGTAATTTCGGCCCAATCAGACCTGGTTCATGTAGACGGCTGTCACATGTTATACCTCATTTGAGACTAAAACATAATCTACTATGGCCTATTAGGGGGGTGGGAATGTGTTCTGTTGAAGGGGATGGAGAACCTATTTTTTGGAGAGGCTAATAGCACTAACAACCTACAGTTATATATATAAATGCCTTCTTGGGTGAGTTTAGCAAAAAGGACTGAAGCATGATGAAAGTGCAAGAACACATACAAGGTGATATCAAACGGTTTCGAGACTAATAGTGCAAACTGGTGCTATTCGGACCCCGTATTTATTTCATCCTAAACAGCAAGTTAGAACAAAGAGCAAACGTGAAATTCCCAGTGAAACTGGGCAAATCTGCCACAGAGAAGCTTGACACGTCTTATGTTTGACATACGGCAAATCTGCGACTAGACGTTTCGAGATGTTTTGAGTGGCTTCATGAGAGGAAGAACATCACTGGAAGATTAGGAAGACGAGCTCAACCGCCGAAAATTTCGAAACAGTTCGACAACTTGTGCATGATGATCTTCTAAGAACGATCCACATGATCTCACTTCCGCACCAATCCTACTCGCCAGATTTGGCTCCTGAGGACCCTTTTTCCAAAGCGAAATCGCAGAAGGTGTTTGACACCAGGACTTCCAGAATATTCCAGAATTGACAGGAACACTGGGGGCGCTGTTTTGCTGTGCAAGGGGAATATTTTGAAGGTGATGATGTGTAAACATAGATAAAGTACTTTCTTGTAAACAGAGCCAGTCTCTAAACCTTTTGATACCACCTTGTAGTTGCTAACAGGTCAACA
>JBCEWE010000104.1:1324251-1371751 GCA_039877035.1 Silurus lanzhouensis | reverse complement strand
AGTGATAAAGAATAACAGAGAAGGAAGGAGAAAGAACAAGACTGAAAAGAACAACGAGACAGACAGACAGACAGACAGACAGACAGACAGACAGACAGACAGACAGATAGATAGATAGATAGATAGATAGATAGATAGATAGATAGATAGATAGATAGATAGATAGATAGATGAATCTTGGAAGAGGTGGTGGGTCTGAACTGAAGCTCAGGGGTGTAAGCCCCTTCTTTTCTTCATGTGAAAGGTTCCCCTTTCACCTCCCTCTTGTGATTGACCTTTAGAAATGGATTCTACATCATGATCAGTAAAACAGAATCAGTTCCATCTGCACGTAGTTTCCAAAGTGGAATTCAGTGATCTTGACCACATGGGGGATGTTCAGGCTGCAGTAACACTGACGTGTTTAATCATTCAGCAGCTCATTAGTTGGTTGTTACTGTACATACACTAACTGTACATTTCTTTGTGTTGTGTCATATTAATGAGAAATCCAGAGAGAAGGACCGATATACTCAAAGTCCCAGAATGCAATATGACAGATATTTGGTTAGTTGGTGGAATGATGAGAGCAATTGTGTGAAATTTGAAGTGGTGATCCAGAATGTAGGCGTTTCCAACCTTCCGAAGTTCTCCTTCATCCTCTCAGTGCAACGCTCTTTCAACTGGCTTCCTGAAGCTCCTGCATCAGATTTTAAACACTGATGCTCACCTACAATGTCAAAAATACACACCATCTTACCCCACACTGCATAATGCTACCCTAATCCTCTACCACTTCTCCACTCATCCCTCCATCCACTACCACTGCTCTTCTCATCCCTCCATCCTCTACCACTGCTCTACTCATCCCTCCATCCTCTACCACTTCTCCACTCATCCCTCCATCCACTACCACTGCTCTTCTCATTCCTCCATCCTCTACCACTGCTCTACTCATCCCTCCATCCACTACCACTGCTCTTCTCATCCCTTCATCCTCTACCACTGCTTCACTCACCTCTCCAACCTCTACCACTTCTCCACTCATCCCTCCATCCTCTACCACTGCTCCACTCATCCCTTCCTCCTCTACCACTGCTCCACTCATCCCTCCATCCTCTACCACTGCTCCACTCACCCCTCCATCCTCTACCACTGCTCCATTTATCCCTCCATCCTCTACCACTTCTCCACTCATCCCTCCATCCTCTACCACTGCTCTACTTATCCCTCCATCCTCCACCACTGCTCCACTCATCCCTCCATCCTCTACCACTGCTCCATTTATCCCTCCATCCTCTACCACTTCTCCACTCATCCCTCTATCCTCTACCACTGCTCTACTTATCCCTCCATCCTCCACCACTGCTCCACTCATCCCTCTATCCTCTACCACTTCTCCACTCATCCCTCCATCCTCTACCACTGCTACACTGATCCCTCCATCCCCTACCACTGCTCCACTCATCCCTCCATCCTCTACCACTGCTACACTGATCCTCTACCACTGCACCACTCACCCCTCTATCCTTTACCACTGCTACACTCATCCCTTCATCCTCTACCACTGCTCCACTCATCCCTCCATCCTCTACCACTGCTCCACTCACCCCTCTATCCTTTACCACTGCTCCATTTATCCCTCCATCCTCTACCACTTCTCCACTCATCCCTCCATCCTCTACCACTGCTCTACTTATCCCTCCATCCTCCACCACTGCTCCACTCATCCCTCCATCCTCTACCACTGCTCCATTTATCCCTCCATCCTCTACCACTTCTCCACTCATCCCTCCATCCTCTACCACTGCTCTACTTATCCCTCCATCCTCCACCACTGCTCCACTCATCCCTCCATCCTCTACCACTGCTCCATTTATCCCTCCATCCTCTACCACTTCTCCACTCATCCCTCCATCCTCTACCACTGCTCTACTTATCCCTCCATCCTCTACCACTGCTCCACTCACCCCTCTATCCTCTACCACTTCTCCACTCATCCCTCCATCCTCTACCACTGCTACACTGATCCCTCCATCCCCTACCACTGCTCCACTCATCCCTCCATCCTCTACCACTGCTACACTGATCCTCTACCACTGCACCACTCACCCCTCTATCCTTTACCACTGCTACACTGATCCTCTACCACTGCACCACTCACCCCTCTATCCTTTACCACTGCTCTACTCATCCCTCCATCCTCTACCACTGCTACACTGATCCTCTACCACTGCACCACTCACCCCTCTATCCTTTACCACTGCTCTACTCATCCCTCCATCCTCTACCACTGCTACACTGATCCTCTACCACTGCACCACTCACCCCTCTATCCTTTACCACTGCTCTACTCATCCCTCCATCCCCTACCACTGCTCCACTCATCCCTCCATCCTCTACCACTGCTACACTGATCCTCTACCACTGCACCACTCACCCCTCCATCCTCTACCACTGCTCTACTCATCCCTCCATCCTCTACCACTGCTCCACTCATCCCTCTATCCTCTACCACTGTTCCACTCACCCCTCCATCCTCTACCACTGCTCCATTTATCCCTCCATCCTCTACCATTTCTCCACTCATCCCTCCATCCTCTACCACTGCTCTACTTATCCCTCCATCCTCCACCACTGCTCCACTCATCCCTCTATCCTCTACCACTGCTCCACTCATCCCTTCATCCTCTACCACTGCTCCACTCACCCCTCTATCCTCTACCACTTCTCCACTCATCCCTCCATCCTCTACCACTGCTACACTGATCCCTCCATCCCCTACCACTGCTCCACTCATCCCTCCATCCTCTACCACTGCTACACTGATCCTCTACCACTGCACCACTCACCCCTCTATCCTCTACCACTGCTCTACTCATCCCTTCATCCTCTACCACTGCTCCACTCATCCCTCTATCCTCTACCACTGTTCCACTCATCTCTCTTTTCTCTACCACTGCACCACTCATCCCTCTATCCTCTACCACTGCTCCACTCATCCCTCCATCCTCTACCACTGCTCCACTCATCTCTCTTTTCTCTACCACCGCACCACTCATCCCTCTATCCTCTGCCACTGCTCTACTCATCCCTCCATCCTCTATCACTGCACCAAGTTTCCTCTATCCTCCACCACTGCACCATGTTCTCTTCATCTTCTATTACTACAGCACTCATCCCTCTATTCTCTACCACAACATCATGCTCCATCTATCCTTTATCACTGCACCATGTTCCCTCCATCCTTTAACACTGCCATATTTATCCCCTATCCTCATATCACTACACCACTGATCCATCTATTCTCTATTACTACACCCACTCATCCCTCTATTTCTACCACTGCACCACTTACCCCACCACCACCCACCCAATACCACTGCTCCACTTATCCTTTCATCCTCTATTGCTACACCACTCATTCCTCATTCCTATTCTTCACCACTGTTCCATCTATTATTACTGAAATGGTGCTAAACAAAATTAACAAAGGCAGAGAACAGCACAAAAGTTTGTATCCCCATTACTTCTGTGAAAGAAAAAAGAAAACACAGTCTTCCAGCAAACAAGAAAGACATCCTTCAAAATTCTTCTCTGTTCTGGCAGCTGTTGTGGAACATCTGAGTCACTAGTTTATAATTATAATATGTAGACAAAAGTTTGTGGACACCTGACCATAAGATTGGTATGTACTTTTTCAAACATCTCTATTCCACATTAGCTCTTATAATACCCTCCACTCTTCTGGGAAGATGTTCCACTAGATGTTCAAGTGTTCTTATGGAGATTTGTGTTCATTCAGACACAAGGTCAGGTACTGATGTAGGTGAGGTGAGGAGGTCTGGGGTTCCAATTCATCACAAAGGTGTTTAATAGAGGTGAGGGTCAGAGCTTTTTAGATGGAGATCTTCCACTCCAACACAATTCATCATGTAGCTAGCTTTGTGACAGGGGCATTGTGATAATGTTTTGCCATATCATACACTTAAATTCGCACTTCTTCTTTAAATGCTAGACTTTCACTCTGGACACCATCAATGTAATGTAGGAAATTATGAGACAGAGTAAAAATAGACCAGCAGGTCGATAAAGCCAATCAAAAGTTAACAAAAAAATGAATGAGTAAAAATATTTTGAGAAATGATTAAGAAATAAAATAAGCGTGCGTTTAAACATCGAGACTGGGTAAGAAAGTTCAGGGTGAATTGTTCTTTTATGGGCAGTGTGAATGTGCTGAGTGAATGTGCTGTATTCACTCACTAAATTAAATTAGACTTTCGCTTTCAGAAATGATGCAATCTAGAAGGTTTAATATATTTTTATGTGCTTTATTATATTTCTTAATGAGCTTTCAGGCTATCCAAAATATATTAGCCTACTCGAAAGCTTTTATTTCTAAATTATTACTCACTATAACACCACATAGTATAAATAACGCTGCATTTACTTCCTGCTTTTATGAGAAATGTTCCCCTTCTTAGTGCTATGAAATGACAGAAAATGACACGACATTTGCTAATAACGTTAGGAAGATTGGCCTAAAGTGTTTTAGCCTGCCATTATAAACCCCAGCTGGGGACAAATCCTTCAATCTTCAGTGAATGGTGTCTAATTCAGAGGATCTCCACTGTAGTAACTGTGACCCACTGACCCACAGCGTTTCAGGCGGTTTTTTTTTTTTGGTGCTTTAATACACTTGATCCAGATCATTACCTAATGATCACAATGTCATGAGCTGGATCAGTGGGTGGGAGAAGAGGAAGGTGGATCTAGGAATTTTAGTTTGCTTTGTTTTGTTGTCTGAAAACTGCCTGAAAATAGTGAATAATTAAGTGATATAGCAAATAAAAAATTAAATATGAAAACAAGAAATTCATATAGAGAGATCTCAGACTGACAGACAGACAGGCAGACAGGCAGACAGACAGACAGACAGGCAGGCAGGCAGGCAGGCAGACAGACAGACACACATCTGACAGACACACAGAAAGACAGACAGACAGGCAGGCAAACAGGCAGGCAGGCAGACAGACAGACAGGCAGGCAGGCAGACAGACAGACAGACACACAGACAGACAGACAGACAGACAGACAGACAGACAGGCAGACAGACAGACAGACAGACAGACAGACAGACAGACAGATGGGATAAATGTCCTTGTAAGTGTTTCTGCGACCAAATAAAGTTTTTCTGTGACCTTGTGCAGTTTGCTACAGATGCGGTTTGCAAGCTCTCGAAATCTGATTGGTTAAAGCAAAAGCATTAAGCAATATGTACCTAACACTATAGGCACCTGCAATGCTGATTCTGAAAGCCTCGTGGTAGATTCCTTTGACCACGGCAACATGTGGTGTGACTGCTAAAATCTAATTGGATAGAAAATTTATTATAACCAGACACTTCTAGAAGCTGCAAAACTCTTAGAAATGTGATGAAATTAAGAGAATAGAATATTGGGAATAATTTTATATATTATCCATAGACAAAATTCTTTTAAAAATGTATTTCAGTGATTCTGATAGCGTTTAAGCCAGCAGAAACGCTTTATAAATAAAATGTACTTCATTTGACTTTATATTATATGTAAAAGCATCGGCCAATAATTCTAATAAATATAATTTAAAAAATGGCAAACTGTAGACACTAAAATCAAACCTAAAGTGAATAACAAACACACACAAACACAAGACAAATGCATGAGCCGTTAAAATATTTCCAGTAATTGTTGAGAAAACAAGAAGCAGGTGTGGATGATTTCAGGCGGGTTTGACAGATGTAAAGAGCAGGTGGGATCAGGATGAGAGTGGAGCCGAATGGAGGCTCAAGATATAAAGCAGTCTGATTTAAAAGCCTGGAACTTTGCCATGAAAGCTGGAACGAGCCATCGAACAACAAACATGAGGCAAACAGCGCTGGGAAAGGTGAGGCTTAAATACATGAGCTTATAACCGTCACATGGCAGGGCAGTGGATTGTGGGAACGTAATTCCTGTCCATAATCCTGAGAACAATGAACTAAATCCACTATATGGACAACAGTATTGGGACACCTGACATTTCCAGCCATAGGTGGTTCTTTTTCAAAATGTTAGCACAAAGTTGGAGAAAGACAACTGCATAGGACGTCTTCGATGCTGTAACGTGACATTTTCCCTTCATTTAGACAACTAGGAGACTGTCCAGTATGACAATGTGAACAAAGCCAGCTCCATGCTTTAAATGGGTTGAAGTGAATGTTCTCCTGCTATAGAGCTCTGACCTCTACCATATCGAACACCTTTGGGATGAATTGGAACTCTGACTACGCCCCAGACCTCCTCACCTTCTCACCTACATCAGAACCTGACTTTCCTAATGCACCAAATGATCACAAATCTCCAGCCTGAAATTTAGTAGAACATCTTTCCAGAAGAGTGGAGGTTACTATAAGAGTAAATGGGGACTAGAAGTGGTATGGGATGTTCAAAAAGCACATACTAATGATCTTATGGTCAGGTTTCCACAAACTTATGTCCATATTGTCTATAGGCTAGACATATTTGATTATTTTGAGCTGTAAATGTTTTTTTTTTGTGTGTGTTAATTTTTGTATCCTGATTCTGTTTATTGTTATTATTTTCACATTAAGCAAAATATTTGAACTGTTAAATAATTGAATGGGTGAAATTAACCATCAATTCACAGTGTCAAGCCTCAGATGTTATGCTGATGCTATACAATTTTTTATTTCCTTATAGCAATTTTTATTATTTTTTTATTTTGAATGCTTAAAAAATAGAATGAAAACTAGTTCAGACGTGGTTCAAAAATGTATCAATTTTTATTCGATTCCTCCCCCCAAAAATCTCACGTTTGTTAATCGCAAAAGTTCAAAAGTTCATCATATTGTGTATGCAGCTTTAGGATCCCCTGTTAGAATTGAGCTTTTTTGTTAAAAAAAAAAAAACGAGTGAGTGAGGAAACATAATGACAGGAAGATGACAACCTCCTGGTGTGAACAGAGAAAGTAACCTCTAAGCATCTGGTAAGTGGTGACCATCTTGTCTTTGGAGAATATGATGATGAGGAGCCATTATGCAGCAAGAAAGAAAACTGAGTTTAGAGTAAATTTAGTTTACATTTACATTTGCGGCATTTAGCAGACGTCAGTGTCTGGAGCAACATACAAAAGTGCTTTGAGTCTCTATCAATAAATAAATGTACACTGGTAGGTTAGATTACAAACTTAAGATAGAAGACTTTGAAGATAGCCAGGGGATGTTCATTCCACTACCTCGGTGCCAGAACAGAGAAGAGCCTCTAAGTACACTTACCTTTTACCCTGAGAGGAGGTGGTACCACTCAAGCAGTGCTAAATGATCTCAGACAGCATGGTGCAGTGCAAGGAGTGATGAGGTCTCCGAGGTAAGATGGTGCTGGTCTAGTTTTGGCCTTGTAGGCAAACATCAGTGTTTTGAATCTAATACGTGCAGCTACTAGAAAGCAGGTAAAGGGAGCACAGCAGTGGGGTGGTGTTGGAGAACTTGGGCAGGTTAAACACAAGTTGTGAAGCAGTGTTTTGATCATTTGCAGTGGATTAATAGCGTTCAGAGGAAGACCTGCCAGCAGAGAGTTGCAGTAGTCCAGTCTTGAAATGACAAGCAACTGAACAAGCACCTGGGCAGCCTGTGTGGACACAAATGGTTGAATCCTTAGAAGTTGTAGAAAAGAAATCGACAAGACATTAGCAACATTTGAGGAGGACAGTTGATTGTCTATAGTTACCCCAAAGTTGCGAGCAGTGGCTGAAAGGGAGAGCAGAGTTATTCGGAGATCCTGATCTAAAGATGAATAACCTGGAATGACCACCAGTTTGTTTTGCTAGGTTAGTTGATGATCCACGAAGAAATGTCCGCGAAGCATGCTGAGATCCTGAACGGAAATGTTAGTATCTGAGGGAGAAATAAGAAGATGAGTTATCAGCATAGCAGTGGTAAGAAAACCCATGTAAGGATATGACTTTATAAAGGGACTTGGGTATAGAGGGAGAAAAGGAGGGGACCAAGCACTGAGCCCTGTGGTACAACCAGTAAAGAGACTGCATGGGGCAGATGTGGACCTGATATGTTACCTGATATGATCGACTTTTAAGGTAAGCAAATCATTCCCATGCTGCTCCATGGATACCGTGGCTCCTGAGGGTAGACAAGAGAGCCTTGTGATTGACTGTTTGAATGCTGCTGAAAGGTCGAGGAGGATGAGTACAGATTACAGCTTGGCTGATCGAGCAGCATGTAGTTTCTCAGCGTCAGCCAAAAGGACCGTCTATGTGGAGTGTGCCGCTTTGAAGCCAGACTGGTTTGGATCATGGAGGTTGTTCTCTGAGAGACAGTTGGAAAAAACAGTGTGTTCCAGAGTTTTTGAAACGAAAGGAGGCAGTTAGATAGTTGAGGATGTCAGAAACAGGTTACACCAGCTTACTAGTATTAACGTCTAAAAAATATCTGCCATTGTTGATTTTTGTTGTTAATGCCGTGTGTGTTTTGTGTGTGTGTGTGTGTGTGGTGTGTGTGTGTGTGTGTGTGTGTGTGTGTGTGTGTGTGCGTGTGTGTGTGTGTGTGTGTGTGTCTATATTGGGTGTGTATTTTGGGTGTGTCTATGTAAAATCCTATAACTGAAGGTTTGACCTTTCAGAGAAGGTTCTAGGCAGGAAGCCAAATAAACTTAATCTACACAAAAAACTGTATTTGTGCACAATGCAGCTTTGAGTTTACAGAAAGTCTTTTGCTAAACATTTTTTCAAATAGAGAGTGGAAAAATGACCAAAGTGTGTATTGAGCAGAATTGAGCAAACAGTACAAATGAACTTAAGATGATCGTGAACATTTAAACAAGAGCCGTTCAGTTTGGTGAGCACTGATCACTTTCACAAGTCTCAACCTATACAATGGAATGGTGCTCATTTTAGGGCTCATGCTGAATGATTCTGCTCTCTGTAACATCAACATTCACGGCTAAGCTTAAACAGGGTTGGATAAAGGTTTTTGTGACTACGCCACTCATTTAGGTATCAAGATCAACGAGTATGTACTCAGACTCGTACTTATTATTAATACAGCTCTGGAACTAAAACATGGAAACGCACAGGTGTGAATCACAATCCAAATGTTCATACTGAGCATTGGTTAAGGGTAAAGAGCATAAAGCATACATTACTGATGCAGTCTTGAAAATAGGGATGATTTATGAACATCGAAACAGATCCAGAAGCCAGAGGTTCGATCAAAACGTGAGAAAGAAAGAACCGCTTGCAGTCTGCTCGATTTTATTGACGTATAAACTCACAGTAAATGTCTGAGAATGGCTCGGTTAGAAGATGACAGATGGAGTTGTGATTAGGAAATAGGACGAGCTCTTCCCCAGACAGATATCGAACATTTCGATAATAAAATAAAGCAGTCGAGGAATCTATCACCTTTCCGTCGCTATCGTACACCTTTGTCAATGTCGCGCTGAGCGTCATAAACTCAGAGTGTCAATTCAACAATCAATTCGTTTGATCTACTTAACGCGCCTTCTTTTATTTGTTTATCTCCACCACTTGGTTTCACACGTAATGGAAACCGCCACGAAGACGCCACGTTTCGGTAGTGATCTCATTCTTTGGCCTAACGATGATGATTAGGGCGCGATATTGTCACGACGGCCTGTTAGCAGATCTTTAACCCACTGGGATACAAATATGTTTTCGCTAATATTTTACATAATTAATGCAGAGTCGTCTACACCGGGTTGGGCGTCGCGTGAAGGACGTCGGGCAAAGTCACAGTGCTCCATAGCATGAAGATTACTCTATTTATGTATCTGTCAAACCTGAGGAACGCTGACCTTTTTTTTGTTCTTTTTTCAAAATCAACGATGTGACTATCAGTCGCTGAATACATCAGAGAGACCTCGTGTTATTGGAAGCAGTTGACTGAGCGTTTGAGGGTCAGCCTTGTAATCTAGCAATCTTGAAGAAAAAATTGGCCTTTGTCTTGTCAGATAGTATTCACTTACAGAGAAAATAAAGACAATTCATAAGGGAAATGGATGCTCCACAAAAGGTGTGGAAATAAAACAGATTAGGCTGATCAATAAAGAGAGAGATAGAGGGGAGAGAGAGAGAGAGAGAGAGAGAGAGAGAGAGAGAGAGAGAGAGAGAGAGAGAGAGAGAGAGAGATTCTTGAACTGAAAACCTTTAAAAGGAAATGTCAATTTCCGAACATTTGTTTGTTTAATCAACTTTATCCTTGTGAATTTTTCCATATATAATTTAGATCTTAAACATGTTACAAAAACAACACAAAGAATAAGCTATAATTCACACCCATAAACAAAATCTAATTATTTACAGCAATATCACATCCTGCATTAGCATATGCTACACAATAATTCTAATCCCCAAAATTGTATGTTGCATTCAATTGTTGTTGTTTTTTTTTTTTTTTTTGTGAAACATCCAATGAAATTCTATTTGACATCCAGCTTAGTATTGGATGTTAGTTCGGATGTTAGATTGGATGTTAGATTAGAAAAATTGAGTTTTTTAGTTCATCAATCCTATTTGGTATTGTGAGATTTTAATTGCTGCTACAGTTTGTGTGAATAAACAATAGAGAAAACAAATAAGTCATTTTCTGTTTTGGGTTTTTTTTATCCAGAAACAATAAAAATCCATTTTTTTATTCTGTCATATCCACTCAAAGAAGAAAAGTCATTAGTCCAGGTATTAGTCCACATGTTCTTTATTCAATTTATTTTTTATTAAAAACTTAGACTTTGAGCTATTTGGTTTTGTGGTTCTATGAACAACCTGGTTGTAAATAAGTGTTCAAATATTAGCGTAAAATCCATCAGTGGCTTCATCCAACATCCTGGTTTTAATCTGTGAAGAGTATGTGGTAGTTCAGTAGATAAGATGTTGGACATCTGATCAGAAGATCATGGGTTCACATCCCACCACCATTAAGCTGCCACTGCTGGGCCCTTGAGCAAGGCCTCAACCCTCAATTGCTCAACTGTATAACTGAGATGAGTCACTCTGGATAAGGGGATAAGTGTGTCTGCCAATTCCGTAAATGCAAGTGCTTTCCAAAGGAAATAGGAGTCCCACACATGCTCTCTTTTTACAGTCTTATGCTGTGCACATAATCTTCCTCTAAGGTCTCTAAGAGTGTTTGTGATCTCTAAATATGTTGCTCCGGTTTGTATAATGTTATTTATCATTCGCACAAATTGCTCCAAAAAATAAATAAATTGACTTTCACTTCTAGGTTAAGATTGGATGTTAGATTGGATGTTAGATTGGAAATATTGTGCAATTTAGGACATTGATTAACAGAAATAAGAGAGTGAAATATAGTGACATATAGTGTACTTCATTACTTTCCATCACCGCATCACCATGACGATAAGCGCTAACTCCACTATTTAACAACTCCACTATCAGTTAGGCGTAAATGAATCTTCTTTACAGCTAAAGCAACAGAATGAAGAATGTCGCCGTGTGTGAACTGTAACTCGTGTGTATATATACACTTTTACTCTTGCATTGTCTTGGTACTGTTTTACATACAATGTACATATTTACATCATATCTTACATATATTACATTTTGTTCCCCGTTTATATATTTCTTTTTCGTGTACACTGACTTACATACATCTCACACATTTCACTTTATATACATATTCTTATTGTACCTGCTTTACAGCTTCATTTCTACTGCCCATAGACCATTTTTTATTTGCTGTATGTATACTGTATATGTATATTATATATTTGTCTCATATTTTTAATTTTGCACAATGCTACTATAAAATATGTCTGTCTGTCTGTCTGTCTGTCTATCTATCTATCTATTATCTATCTATCTATCTATCTATCTATTTCTGTCTGTCTGTCTATCTATCTATCTATCTATCTATCTATCTATCTATCTATCTATCTATCTATCTATCTATTTCTGTCTGTCTGTCTGTCTGTCTGTCTGTCTTCTATCTATCTATCTATCTATCTTATCTATCTATCTATCTATCTTTCTATCTTCTCTGTCTGTCTGTCTGTCTGTCTGTCTGTTATCTATCTATCTATCTATCTATCTATCTATCTATCTATCTATCTATCTATCTATCTCTTCTCTGTCTGTCTGTCTGTCTGTCTGTCTATCTATCTATCTATCTATCTATCTATCTATCTATCTATCTATCTATCTATTTCTCTGTCTGTCTGTCTGTCTGTCTGTCTGTCTATCTATCTATCTATCTATCTATCTATCTATCTTTTCTTTTTTTCTGTCTGTCTGTCTTCTATCTATCTATCTATCTATCTATCTATCTATCTATCTCTGTCTGTCTGTCTGTCTGTCTGTCTGTCTGTCTATCTATCTATCTATCTATCTATCTATCTATCTATCTATCTATCTTTCTTGTCTGTCTGTCTGTCTGTCTGTCTGTCTATCTATCTATCTATCTATCTATCATCTATCTATCTATCTATTTATCTTTTCTCTGTCTGTCTGTCTGTCTGTCTGTCTGTCTGTCTGTCTATCTATCTATCTATCTATCTATCTATCTATCTATCTATCTCTGTCTGTCTGTCTGTCTGTCTGTCTATCTATCTATCTATCTATCTATCTATCTATCTATCTATCTATCTATCTCTGTCTGTCTGTCTGTCTGTCTGTCTGTCTATCTATCTATCTATCTATCTATCTATCTATCTATCTATCTATCTATCTATCTATCTATCTATCTCTGTCTGTCTGTCTGTCTGTCTGTCTGTCTGAATAGACAAGGAAGACAAAACAATGTAAGCAATGTGATCTTTCTATATTATTGTTTTGTTTTTATATATTTTAAATTTTTTTAATTTTTCATTTACTATATCACTGAATTATTCACTATTTTCAGGAAGTCTCCAGACAACAAACACAGCAAACCACAAAATTCCTAGATCCACTTCCTCTGCTCCCACCCCTGTCTCTTATTATTTCTATAGTCATTCAAGGGACTGGTTGACATGGCAGACCCTCTGTATAATCTAAACCTTATAATAACAGATTTATAACACACATGTGTTTAGCTAGGAAAGGCATTATATGTGGATATTGTAATGTTTTCTGTTATTTAACACCTGTTTAAGGAGTCTCCAGAGCCTCCCTCCCACACGGCCCCCCACATCCCCCATTGCTTTACTGAGAAGCTGTAAAGCTGGGGTTAGAGAGTAATGGTAGCTCAGTTGTTAAAGCAATAAACTACTGATCTGTAGGTCATGAGTTCAAATCCAGAACTGCCAAGCTGTCACTACTGGGCCTTGTTCAGATGTAACATCGTTTCATTTCCATAAGGCGTCTATCAAAATCTGTGAACGTAAATTTAAATCTTACTGTCCTGAAGCTTGTAGATACAATTGAGTCTCCATCAGTGAACAGATGATAACCTCAACAGTGATACAACTATAATAGATGGACATTTGATGCCTCCCAGATGAGGATGGGTTCACTTTTGAATTCGGTTCCTCTAAAGTTTGGCTCATTTTGGAGTATGGTTTTCTTGGAGGAGTGCTGTAATGTACATGTGACCATTATAAAGCAGCGTTCTTTCTTTTTTTCTTTCTTTTAAGGTTTTTTCCTCATACCATCTCAGGGATGTTTTTTCCCCTTCGCCACTCTCGCTACTGACTCATTAAAAGTTATAGGGGCTAATAAATAATTCTACAATTATATCATATAAAATATAATAATAATTAAAGAAATATTATTAAATAATGATTATATTTATATCTATTAATGTACAAATGTAACTGTAAATGGATAAAAATGCAATGTGTTGTTTATGAATAACTGTAATTTATTGATAAATAATTTGTTTTTAAGTTGTAAATTACTATTTTATCATTATCATTAAAGAAATCTGAAAGTCAGTTGTTTCCTTTCAACTCCGTCTGAGGTTCTTTATAGGTATATTATCTAGTAGTTATTTTTTCGATGCGATTCAATGAGCATCATCATAACATCCGGATTTTTTTAAAGACGAATTTAAATTAGGATTCATTTCTCGCCACTCATTCAAAACTACACACTCTGAGCACATCCACTTTTTTTTAATCACGTCAGATTCAGACTGCAATAAACTGATCAATACGAGTGAGTGGAGAAACGTGACACCTGAGAAAGTGTACAAGGATACGTGATAATGAGAGAGAGATGGAGAGCCTGAGTGATGGAGCTGACTGAGATAGCATCCAAGGAGGTATAGAAGATAAGGATTTGATGGAGAAGAGGAAAAGGAGGGGGGGGGTATAATGTCATGTATATCGTGCATCAACGACAAAATAAGCATTCATCATTCATCTACTGAAGCATTATGATGCTGCTGGATTGATGTCATTAAATCATATCATGCATATAAAATATCTGTGTGTGTGTGTGTGTGTGTGTGTGTGTGTGTGTGGTGTGTGTGTGTGTGTGTGTGTGTGTGTGTGTGTGTGTGTGTGTGGCAGACCCAGAGTTGCTTTTTACGACACTGATAATAATATTTATGACTTGTTCCAATGAGCAGAAAGGATTTATGGAGTTTTCTTGTTATGACAGACCTCCAGCAAATTTGAAGCAATAGGCCGTGCATTAGCGCTAATCCGCTAGCACGCTCGAACATACGTGAGGTTTATCCTCGCCACATATTAACAAGATCTTTGCTAACTTAATACGAAGGATCTCATCGTATATTTCACACAGAGAGAGAGAGAGAGAGAGAGAGAGAGAGAGAGAGAGAGAGAGAGAGAGAGAGCAAGACTGAGCAATAACCCTCCAAAACAAAACACACACACCACACACACACACGGTCGATTGTACTCCATAATACGTGTGGTGGCACTTTTTTTTTTTTTAAGGACAGGCCTTGGACGCTTCATTGTGATGCCATGAGGTCCTTGAGATTCAAAAACACATTCACATACACTGCTTAGTCATCCCATTTCACACCATCAAGATATTGCTAACGTAAGGAATAAAACACTCGGTGTATGAGCATTATAGGAAGATGAGCCATCAGTAAGTCTTGTAGGTCCTTGTCCCTGTCCCTGGTTCACCGTTTGTCCTTCCTTGGATCACTTATTGTCAGTAGCAACGCAAACCTTCTCAAAATCACAGATGAATGCTAGCCCTGTTTGATTGCTGCATAATTCATCCCATCGTCTGGAATGAAATTAGTTGTATTTTCATGCACTGTTCATGGATTTTATATATATCTTTGTGTCTGTATATCTGTGTGTGTGTGTGTGTGTGTGTGTGTGTGTGTGTGTGTGTGTGTGTGTGTGTGTGTGTGTTGTGTGTGTGGTCATATGTCACATGGTGAGAATCGCAGTCAACATTTAGTCCCAATTTGCTTTTATAATTCCATCCACTCTTCTCGGAAGTTGTGTATATATTTTGTGTATATTTGTTTTGTATATGTGTGTATAGGTGTGATGTGTATATATCTCTCTGTGTATATGTGTGTGTGTGCTCTATTTTAGTACCCAAGCGCACACAGAGAGCACAGAAATGTCTTTATGATGGAAGAAGGCTCCCTTGAAGCGAGGTGAGGAGTGTGTCATCATGCAGTGTGTGTATCTCTGCGAGGCTCTGCAGCACCATTAGCGGTCTTTCAGCACTTCTCCTGATTTGGAGTTAAAACACTGGTGTGAGCCGGGGACACTGTGATCCTCCTCTCCCACACACACGATAGAAAACTTTATACATAACACTTATATCAACATCCACCATCTTCTCTTTAACCCGGGGCGAGCCAGACACCAGATCTGCTTGTGTCAGGAATTGTCTTTTTGTCCAGACGCTTGTGTGTGTGTGTGTGGTGTGTGTGTGTGTGTGTGTGTGTGGTGTGTGTGTGTGTGTGTGTGTGTGTGTGTGTGTGTGTTTGTGCGTGTGTACAGGATCGTTATGTTTATAGCGACTGTCCTCGCTGCTCTTTTTCCTCTGGTCAGTGTTGTGTGATGTTTATTTGTGTCTGTGAGATAGAGGCATTTATTCCTCGAGCCTTGTTTTAAACAGCCGAGTTCATCCCTGTTTTATTTCCAAGAACTATGACCATTCCAAAAGTGTGTTTGCTGTAATCAATCATAAGTGCACGCACACGCACACACCACACACACACACACACACACACACACACACACACACACACACACACACACACAAATAAAGGTAGGATTGGCATCTTTTTACTTCTAGACCACAATGGCTTTTTTTTTTTGTTTGTTTAGTCAAAAACAAAAGAAACGCACACGACAGTGAATCTGCGCTTCACTTTTTTTGTTTTGTCGCCTCTTGCTGTTAGGCTGAGCTCAGATGATTTATGGGCCCGGTGCGTTATTGCATTTACATCATATCGCCGTTTTGATTTATCACTCGCAGCTCTGTCAAGGCTCTCCACACTTTGTCTTTCTTCTGTGTGTTCACTCGTTCCTTCAACAAAGGACTCTGAGGCTCTCACTGTACCACAGAGCAACCTTCTGTTCACCACATTCATATATATATATATATATATATATATATATATATATATATATATATATATATAGAGAGAGAGAGAGAGAGAGAGAGAGAGAGAGAGAGAGAGAGAGAGAGAGAGAGAAACTGAGCTATCAACACATAGCAGAGACCAAAATTACCCCAAAGGAACCAAATAATTCCCCAATTTAAGGCTTGTGTAGTGCTGAAAAACTTTGCTTCATTCTTTGTGAAGAAGCCAAATGGGCAAAAAATATAACAGCAATATTTGTAGCATCGTTTCAATTTGTAAGCTTAGCAATTGTCATGTGACTTCTGTATTTAATTATTTATTTATTGCTATATCCATTTTGTGTATATATTTAAAATGTTCTTGTATTAGTTCTAATGTGGGTTTTTTATTGTCATTTCTATACGCAAGCTTCTCCCTAAATGACGCTTCAGATGTTCTAAATCATTGTATGTGTTGTTCTTTTTTGTGCTTTGGCAATACGAATGTATTTTTTGTCATGCCTATAAAACAATTTGAATTGAATTGAGAGTGAGTGAGTGATAAAGAGAGAGAGAGAGAGAGAGAGAGAGAGAGAGAGAGGAGAGAGAGAGAGAGAGAGAGAGAGACCATATTCACATCCACAATATGCGCAAAGCTAATATTTAATATATATTTCATAGTGCTGCTGATGATCAAGGGGATTAGCCTCTGTGTGTGTGTGTGTGTGTGTGTGTGTGTGTGTGTGTGTGTGTCTAATACAAAAGCAAATATTATTTAGAAATGAAAGGAGATAAATACGTTATTATTATTTTATACTCAATCAGAGCAAAAGGCTTATAAATGAACTCAGATGCGAGTATAAGCTGCTGTGGTCTGTTTGAAACATCCTTCTGCTTAATTTAAGCTGATTACATTTATTTGTACATCGTTTATAACAATGGACATTGTTTCAAAGCAGCTTTATAGAATAAATGATTGTAAATATACATTTTATCATCGTAAACGAATCTCTATAAATGTATCCCACATCGGCAATTTAGACCAAACAGAAAATAATCTGGGTATATTTTGCGAATTGATACATACAGCTGATTAGACGAGACATCTGTCTCACGATCTACAGGAAGCACAGTGGGAGAAATAGACTTTTGTTGTTTTCACGGATTTAAAGTTGGAAAAGTGAAAGTTCGATACACAACTTTCTACTTCCTGTACAGTATATCTTAAAATATTCTACTCCATTTAAATTATACCTTCTTTTCCCAGATTGTGTTTTCTGAATTTGAGGATGCATTTGGATTGTAATTAATATCAACATTCTGCTACAATGGCTCCGGTCCACAGGTTGCACCATAACAATGAAGGAACTGTAATGAAGGACATTCGGTACCACAGGATGAGGATGAGGTTCCTTTTGAGTCTGGTTCCTTTCAAGGTTTCTTCCTCATGCCGTCTCAGGGAGTTTTTCCTTGGCACTGTAGCCAGTTGCGCCCTCATTAGGGATAAACTTGTAATTATAAGAAGAGTTGATTTCATGTTAAGTACACAAACAAAAGTGTTTGCTTTCAATGTACTTAAGTATCCAAAATACTATCATTTATTCCTTATTATTGCTAATATTAATATTATAATTTTTGTCACAAAACTCTTCGCTTAATCAATGTAGTTTATATGAAAAGACTCGAATGTGACTCTCATCGAAAGAATCTATTAATAGAGTGATATGAATGAGTCAAACACTGATTCATTTCTATTCAAATGATCATGAGCCCAAAACCTTTTTAACTACTTCCAAAAAATAGGTCATGTGTGTTGTGTTTGGGTTTCTTCATCATTTATTCCTCTCTAAATGTTCTGCTTGATGTTGAACTGATGCTGAACTGTATGTTGGTGATCAGTAGATACACAAAGCGCCGATCAGAACAAGTTCTAAACAGAGCGAGCGCTCGATCCTGATTGGTGGATCGCTGCGTGTTTGATCTGTAAGATTTTATCTGATTTTGCAAATGTAGTTGAGTAAAATCATATATTTGATTTTGAAATGTGGTAAAGTTAAAGTTAAGTCCTCACTAAATTTAGTCAAGTGTTAATACGCAAAAAACCTACTTAAGTGCAGTGACGAATTATATTTACGTTGTAACTGTCCACCACTGCGTTAGCGGTATCATGATGAGCATTGTTAAGGAATGACAGATGCTCAGGAAGTGCTATTTAATTCACCGTATTACATTAATTAGACTTTTTAGACTATTAGATATCTAACTCATCTTTTAATGTGTGCTAAAATAGGAGTCCTAGGTTATGTTATCAGGAGTAAAACTGTTTTTAACTTGTAAACAATTTTAGCGTTCAGAAAGTTTGTATGTTGTAAAAGATATAACCCCCGGATGAGGGGCACTTATAATCGCAAACCACATAAATCGTTAGACATGAGTTTGAGACAGATGTCTACGTATCGCATCAAGACATCGAAGCAGATAGATAGATAGAGTGGCGTAGCTCCAATAAAGTGACACAGTAAGATGAATACTTCCTCCTCCCTTCTCCCCATGCCTCAGTGTCAGACTCATTGTTTTCAATAAAGTGTCACGGCAACCCATTATATAATCGCATTGGGGATTTTGGGATCGTGGGTTTGATGCAATCAATGGTTATTAGAATCAGCCTGTATTGATTGAAAGCAGAGAGAAGATATGATCTCGCCATCTTCGAGGCATGGAGCTTGGCTTAGATCATAATCTCCTCCTTGCTCCTGATTGGCATTAATAGGCCGTGTGTGTTGCCTGGGGACATGGCGGAGATCATTTTTTATCCCTAATAGTATAACTGTGCACTGCCCTCGCATCCATTAGGGGTTAAAAGAGTGGGGTGGAAGGAGGAGGGGTGTGGGGTGGGGTGGTGTATGAGCAGGGGTTGCAGGCTGAAGTTAGGGAAGTGCTCGAACATTATTAAGACACGGCACTTGTGTAAGCATTCTTGCTTGTACTGCAATAACCTGTCACTGCTCAGACACTCTTCTCAGTGCGAGAGTGTTGGCGCGCATGTGTGTGTGTGTGTGTGTGTGTGTGTGTGTGTGTGTGTGCGGAGCCGTGCTGCATTTTCACAAGGTGACATTTAAAGGACAGTTTCACACACTGCAGTTCAGCAGCCGTGAGTCGCTGACACATAAAAGACTTTATTACGCATGCAGCATGCATTCAGGAGTCAGCTACTGCATACTCCACACACACACACACACACACACACACGTGCACGAACGTGGGCTCAGAACAAGCTGATCAGTATCGCTACTCTATAAACTGAGATGCTGTTTAACAGCCAGCATATAAATACAAAGCTCAGAAAGTGCGGTTCAGGGTTTAGGTGTGGGTGTGGGTGCGTAGTAAAGATTTAATACAGAAAGTTTACACGATTGGATCCAATCCCGTATTGGTTAACGTTTACGTGAGAGTTGGACATTGTGAGGAAAGGACGGCCCGGTGAAACCGTTCAAAACAGTTGTTAAGCTTTTTAATGAATCATTTATATATACACAATTAATATACATATGATTACATTATGATTAGTATGTAATCATAACAACATGTGCATCAATGAGCCTTGGCGCCGGTTCACCACTGTTCCTTCTTAGGATAACTTTTGATAAATATTGACCACTGCTGACCAGGAACAGTCCACAAGACTGACTTGAATTAAAACAACTTCAACCTGAACATGAAAAACTCAAAAATGAGTCAGAATAAAACCAATCCTGAAGTTAATGAAACTTTCAAATTGAATGGCATTATGTTAATTAATTAAACTTCATTAAAAGCTCATTAGCCTCAAATAATACAAATTAAAGCGTAAATTTGAAAATAAGTGAGTCTTAAAACTAAAGTTTGTAACTCAGCTGCCCCTGAAATATTTGAGATTTATTTTCTCCATCACAGTGCATTTTTGCATTCATATCTGGCAACCCTGTGTATTAAGGGACTATGTGATGTGTTCTATGAGATTAGTACAGCTGTAGTATTAGCATTAAGTTGCTCTGGGAGGAAGACAGAGTGAGTTTACGTTAATGGTTTACAGAAAAAAAGGAAAAGGCAGGAGCGCTGTGTGACCGTGTGTGTGTGTGTGTGAGTGTGTGTGTACTGCGGCACGCAGTAGACACTTTCCTGTTCCCAGGGTCTCTCATTAGAACAAGACAACTCAAATTGAGCTGAGGAGGGCATTCACTACACACTGCAAGGGTCTTAAAGAGGCAGCATGAACACACACACACACACACACACACCACACACACACACACACACACACACATAGGAAAAGCCATGCATTAATTGTCCCTCTAATGAACTCTTTTCCTCGCACAGCATTGGTATTTTTGTGCATACACCATGACTGAAGTAAGTGCTGATGCGGCATAGTGTAACACTGTAATAAACGTGGTGTGATGAAGCGGAATTACTGTTTCCACCTGGAGGTGAATCACTTTCCTACAACTGCACATTCCTAAAGCATTTCATTCCTTGTTTCTTACCTATTTGCTGAAGGACATGTTGTATGTTTGTATCTAAAAAATGTAGCAAAACATGGTCACTTGATTTATAAATATATACATCACAACGGCCCTTCATGCAACTGCATTCACCTTCCTTTTCTATCAAATGAACTTCAATATTTTCATCTACTGCCATCTTCACTTCTGTCCTATTACTAATTTGTTACCCGGTTGTGGTTACCTGTTTCATGCTTCACATTTCAGTATACACTGTGATTAGTATGTTCAGGTATACGCTGTGATTAGTATGTTTAGTATACGCTGTGATTAGTATTTTAGTTACGCTGTATAGTATGTGGGTATACGCTGTGATTACGTAATGTTTTAGGTATACGCTGTGATTAGTATGTTTAGGTATACGCTGGATTAGTATGTTGTAGGTATACGCTGTGATTAGTATGTTTGGGTATTACACTGTGATTTAGTATGTTTTAGGTATACGCTGTGATTTAGTATGTTTAGGTATACGCTGGAAGATTAGGTATGTTTAGGGTATACGCTGTGATTAGTATGTTTAGGGTATACGCTTTGTGATTAGTATGTTTAGGTATACGCTGTGATTAGTATGTTGGGTATACGCTGTGATTTAGTATGTTTAGTTTTAGGTATACGCTGTGATTAGTATGTTTAGGTATACGCTGTGATTATATGTTTAGGTATAGCTGTGATTATATTTTAGGTTACTGTGATTAGTAGTTTAGGTATACGCTGTGATTAGTTTTAGGTATACGTATTGTATGTTAGGTATACGCTGTGATTAGTATGTTTAGGTATACGCTGTGATTAGTATGTTTAGGTATACGCGTGTGATTAGTATGTTTAGGTATACGCTGTGATTAGTTGTTTAGGTATACGCTGTGATTAGTATGTTTAGTATACGCTGTTGGATTAGTATGTTTAGGTATACGCTGTGATTAGTATGTTTTTAGGTATACGCTGTGATTAGTATGTTTAGGTATACCTGTGATTAGTATGTTTAGGTATACGCTGTGATTAGTATGTTTAGGTATACGCTGTGATTAGTATGTTTAGGTATACGCTGTGATAGTATTTTAGGTATACGCTGTGATTAGTATGTTTAGGTATACGCTGTGATTAGTATGTTTAGGTATACCTGTGATTAGTATTTTAGGTATACCTGTGATTAGTATGTTTAGGTATACGCTGTGATTAGTATGTTTAGGTATACGCTGTGATTAGTATGTTAGGTATACGCTGTGATTAGTATGTTTAGGTATACGCTTGTGATTAGTATGTTTAGGTATACGCTGTGATTAGTATGTTTAGGTATACGCTGTGATTAGTATGTTTAGGTATACGCTGTGATTAGTATGTTTAGGTATACGCTGTGATTAGTATGTTTAGGTATACGCTGTGATTAGTATGTTTAGGTATACGCTGTGATTAGTATGTTTAGGTATACGCTGTGATTAGTATGTTAGGTATACGCTGTGATTAGTATGTTTGGGTATACGCTGTGATTAGTATGTTCGGTATACGCTGTGATTAGTATGTTTAGGTATACGCTGTGATTAGTATGTTTAGGTATACGCTGTGATTAGTATGTTTAGGTATACGCTGTGATTAGTATGTTTAGGTATACGCTGTGATTAGTATGTTTAGGTATACGCTGTGATTAGTATGTTAGGTATACGCTGTGATTAGTATTTTAGGTATACGCTGTGATTAGTATGTTTAGGTATACGCTGTGATTAGTATGTTTAGGTATACGCTGATTAGTATGTTGGGTATACGCTGTGATTAGTATGTTTAGGTATACGCTGTGATTAGTATGTTCAGGTATACGCTGTGATTAGTATGTTTAGGTATACACTGATTGAGGTATACCTGTGATTAGTATGTTTGAGGTATACACTGTGATTAGTATGTTCAGGTATATACGCTGTGATTAGTATGTTTACGGGTATACATGCTGTGGATTAGTATGTTTGGTATACACTGTGATTAGTATGTTTGGGTATACACTGTGATTAGTATGTTTAGGTAACGCTGTGATTAGTATGTTTAGGTATACGCTGTGATTAGTATGTTTAGGTATGCGCTGTGATTAGTATGTTCAGTATACCTGTGATTAGTATGTTTAGGTATACGCTGTGATAGTATGTTTAGGTATACGCTGTGATTAGTATGTTCAGGTATGCGCTGTGATTAGTATGTTTGGGTATACGCTGTGATTAGTATGTTCAGGTATACGATGTGATTAGTATGTTTGGGTATACGCTGTGATTAGTATGTTCGGGTATAGGTATTTTTTTTCGCTGTGATTAGTATGTTTAGGTATACACTGTGATTAGTATGTTCGGTATATGCTGTGATTAGTATGTTTAGGTATACGCTGTGATTAGTATGTTTAGGTATACACTGTGATTAGTATGTTTGGGTATACACTGTGATTAGTATGTTAGGTATACGCTGTGATTAGTATGTTCGGTATATGCTTATAGGTATACACTGTGATTAGTATGTTTGGGTATACACTGTGATTAGTATGTGTAGGTATACACTGTGATTAGTATGTTCGGTATACGCTGTGATTAGTATGTTCGGGTATTACGCTGTGATTAGTATTCGGTATAGCTGTGATTATATCGTGGTATACGCTGTGATTAGTATGTTTAGGTATACACTGTGATTAGTATTTTGGTATACCTTGATAGTATGTTAGGTATACGCTGTGATTAGTATCGGTATATGCTTGATTAGTATTTAGGTATACACTGTGATTAGTATGTTTGGGTATACACTGTGATGTATGTTTAGTATACCTGTATTAGTATGTTCGGTATACGCTGTGATTAGTATGTTCGGTATACGCTGTGATTAGTATTCAGTATACGCTGTGATTAGTATGTTCAGGAATACGCTGTGATTAGTATGTTTAGGTATACGCTGTGATTAGTATGTTTAGGTATACGCTGTGATTAGTATGTTTAGGTATACGCTGTGATTAGTATGTTTAGGTATACGCTGTGATTAGTATGTTTAGGGTATACGCTGTGATTAGTATGTTCAGGTATACGCTGTGATTAGTATTTCGGGTATACGCTGTGATTAGTATGTTCAGGTATACGCTGTGATTAGTATGTTCAGGTATACGCTGTGATTAGTATGTTCAGGTATACGCTGTGATAGTATGTTTAGGTTACCTGTGATTAGTATGTTAGTATACGCTGTGATTAGTATGTTTAGGTATACGCTGTGATTAGTATGTTTAGGTATACGCTGTGATTAGTATGTTTAGGTATACGCTGTGATTAGTATGTTCAGGTATACGCTGTGATTAGTATGTTTGGGTATACACTGTGATTAGTATGTTCGGGTATACGCTGTGATTAGTATGTTTAGGTATACGCTGTGATTAGTATGTTTAGGTATACGCTGTGATTAGTAGTTAGGTATACTGTGTGATTAGTATGTTTAGGTATACGCTGTGATTAGTATGTTAGGTATACGCTGTGATTAGTATGTTTAGGTATACGCTGTGATTAGTATGTTCAGGTATACGCTGTGAATTAGTATGTTTAGGTATACGCTGTGATTAGTATGTTTTGGGTATACGTGTAATTAGTATGTTCAGGTATACGCTGTGATTAGTATGTTCAGGTATACGCTGTGATTAGTATGTTTAGGTATACACTGTGATTAGTATGTTTGGGTATACACTGTGATTAGTATGTTCAGGTATACGCTGTGATTAGTATGTTTAGGTATACACTGTGATTAGTATGTTTGGTATACACTGTGATTAGTATGTTTAGGTATACTGTGATTAGTATGTTAGGTATACGCTGTGATTAGTATGTTTAGGTATACGCTGTGATTAGTATGTTTAGGTATGCGCTGTGATTAGTATGTTCAGGTATACACTGTGATTAGTATGTTTAGGTATACGCTGTGATTAGTATGTTTAGGTATACGCTGTGATTAGTATGTTCAGGTATCGCTGTGATTAGTATGTTTGGGTATACGCTGTGATTAGTATGTTCAGGTATACATGTGATTAGTATGTTTAGGTATACGCTGTGATTATATGTTCGGTAGGTATACGCTGTGATTAGTATGTTTAGGTATACGCTGTGATTAGTATGTTTAGGTATACACTGTGATTAGTATGTTTAGGTATACGCTGTGATTAGTATGTTTGGGTATACACTGTGATTAGTATGTTTAGGTATACGCTGTGATTAGTATGTTCGGTATATGCTGTGATTAGTATGTTTAGGTATACTGTGATTAGTGTTTGTATACACTGTGATTAGTATGTGTAGGTATACACTGTGATTAGTATGTTCGGGTATACGCTGTGATTAGTATGTTCGGGTATACGCTGTGATTAGTATGTTCGGGTATACGCTGTGATTAGTATGTTCGGGTATACGCTGTGATTAGTATGTTTAGGTATACACTGTGATTAGTATGTTTGGGTATACACTGTGATTAGTATGTTTAGGTATACGCTGTGATTAGTATGTTCGGGTATATGCTGTGATTAGTATGTTTAGGTATACACTGTGATTAGTATGTTTGGGTATACACTGTGATTAGTATGTTTAGGTATACACTGTGATTAGTATTTCGGTATACGCTGTGATTAGTATGTTCGGGTATACGCTGTGATTAGTATGTTCAGGTATACGCTGTGATTAGTATTTTCAGGTATACGCTGTGATTAGTATGTTTAGGTATACGCTGTGATTAGTATGTTTAGGTATACGCTGTGATTAGTATGTTTAGGTATACGCTGTGATTAGTATGTTTAGGTATACGCTGTGATTAGTATGTTTAGGTATACGCTGTGATTAGTATGTTCAGGTATACGCTGTGATTAGTATGTTAGGGTATACGCTGTGATTAGTATGTTCAGGTATACGCTGTGATTAGTATGTTCAGGTATACGCTGTGATTAGTATGTTCAGGTATACGCTGTGATTAGTATGTTTAGGTATACGCTGTGATTAGTATGTTTGGGTATACGCTGTGATTAGTATGTTTGGTATACGCTGTGATTAGTATGTTAGGTATACGCTGTGATTAGTATGTTCGGTATACGCTGTGATTAGTATGTTCAGGTATACGCTGTGATTAGTATGTTTCAGGTATACGCTGTGATTAGTATGTTCAGGTATACGCTGTGATTAGTATTTCAGGTTATAGAGTGTTGTATGTTTGGTATACGCTGTGATTAGTATGTTCGGGTATAGGTATACGCTGTGATTAGTATGTTTAGGTACACTGTGTTTAGTATGTTCAGGTATACGCTGTGATTAGTAGTTTTAGGTATACGCTGTGATTAGTATGTTCAGGTATACGCTGTGATTAGTATGTTTAGGTATACACTGTGATTAGTATGTTCAGGTATACGCTGTGATTTATGTTCAGGTATACGCTGTGATTCAGGTATACGCTGTGATTAGTATGTTTAGGTATACACTGTGATTAGTATGTTTAGGTATACGCTGTGTATGTTCAGGTATACGTGATGTTTAGGTATACGCTGTGATTAGTAATGTTTAGGTATACGCTGTGATTAGTATGTTTGGGTATACGCTGTGATTAGTATGGTCAGGTATACGCTGTGATTAGTATGTTCAGGTATACGCTGTGATTAGTATGTTACCAAGGTATACGCTGTGATTAGTATGTTCAATAGTATTATATCGCGTGATTAGTATGTTTCAGGTATACGCTGTGATTAGTATGTTCAGGTATACGATGTGATTAGTATGTTTGGGTATACGCTGTGATTAGTATGTTCGGGTATAGGTATACGCTGTGATTAGTATGTTTAGGTATACACTGTGATTAGTATGTTCAGGTATACGCTGTGATTAGTATGTTTAGGTATACACTGTGATTAGTATGTTTGGGTATACACTGTGATTAGTATGTTCAGGTATACGCTGTGATTAGTATGTTTAGGTATACACTGTGATTAGTATGTTTGGGTATACCCTGTGATTAGTATGTTTAGGTATACGCTGTGATTAGTATGTTCAGGTATACGCTGTGATTAGTATGTTTAGGTATACACTGTGATTAGTATGTTTGGGTATACACTGTGATTAGTATGTTCAGGTATACGCTGTGATTAGTATGTTCAGGTATACACTGTGATTAGTATGTTCGGGTATACACTGTGATTAGTATGTTTAGGTATACGCTGTGATTAGTATGTTTAGGTATACGCTGTGATTAGTATGTTCAGGTATACGCTGTGATTAGTATGTTCGGGTATACGCTGTGATTAGTATGTTCAGGTATACGCTGTGATTAGTATGTTCGGGTATACGCTGTGATTAGTATGTTCAGGTATACGCTGTGATTAGTATGTTCAGGTATACGCTGTGATTAGTATGTTCAGGTATCCGCTGTGATTAGTATGTTCAGGTATACGCTGTGATTAGTATGTTCAGGTATACGATGTGATTAGTATGTTTGGGTATACGCTGTGATTAGTATGTTCGGGTATAGGTATACGCTGTGATTAGTATGTTTAGGTATACACTGTGATTAGTATGTTCAGGTATACGCTGTGATTAGTATGTTTAGGTATACACTGTGATTAGTATGTTTGGGTATACACTGTGATTAGTATGTTTAGGTATACGCTGTGATTAGTATGTTCAGGTATACGCTGTGATTAGTATGTTTAGGTATACGCTGTGATTAGTATGTTTGGTTATACCCTGTGATTAGTATGTTTAGGTATACGCTGTGATTAGTATGTTCAGGTATACGCTGTGATTAGTATGTTTAGGTATACACTGTGATTAGTATGTTTGGGTATACACTGTGATTAGTATGTTCAGGTATACGCTGTGATTAGTATGTTCGGGTATACGCTGTGATTAGTATGTTCAGGTATACGCTGTGATTAGTATGTTCGGGTATACGCTGTGATTAGTATGTTCGGGTATACGCTGTGATTAGTATGTTCGGGTATACGCTGTGATTAGTATGTTCGGGTATACGCTGTGATTAGTATGTTTAGGTATACGCTGTGATTAGTATGTTCAGGTATACGCTGTGATTAGTATGTTCGGGTATACGCTGTGATTAGTATGTTCAGGTATACGCTGTGATTAGTATGTTCGGGTATACGCTGTGATTAGTATGTTTGGGTATACGCTGTAATTAGTATGTTCAGTATACGCTGTGATTAGTATGTTCAGGTATACGCTGTGATTAGTATGTTTAGGTATAACACTGTGATTAGTATGTTTGGGTATACGCTGTGATTAGTATGTTCAGGTATACGCTGTGATTAGTATGTTTAGGTATACACTGTATTAGTATGTTTGGGTATACACTGTGATTAGTATGTTGGGTATACACTGTGATTAGTATGTTTAGGTATACGCTGTGATTAGTATGTTTAGGTATACGCTGTGATTAGTATGTTTCAGGTATACACTGTGATTAGTATGTTTAGGTATACGCTGTGATTAGTATGTTTAGGTATACGCTGTGATTAGTATTTCAGGTATGCGCTGTGATTAGTATGTTTGGGTATACGCTGTGATTAGTATGTTCGGGTATAGGTATACGCTGTGATGAGTATGTTTAGGTATACACTGTGATTAGTATGTTCAGGTATACGCTGTGATTAGTATGTTTAGGTATACACTGTGATTAGTATGTTTGGGTATACCTGTGATTAGTATGTTTAGGTATACGCTGTGATTAGTATGTTCAGGTATACGCTGTGATTAGTATGTTTAGGTATACACTGTGATTAGTATGTTTGGGTATACACTGTGATTAGTATGTTTAGGTATACGCTGTGATTAGTATGTTCGGGTATACACTGTGATTAGTATGTTTAGGTATACGCTGTGATTAGTATGTTCAGGTATACGCTGTGATTAGTATGTTTAGGTATACACTGTGATTAGTATGTTCGGGTATACACTGTGATTAGTATGTTTGGGTATACACTGTGATTAGTATGTTTGGGTATACACTGTGATTAGTATGTTTAGGTAAACGCTGTGATTAGTATGTTCAGGTATACGCTGTGATTAGTATGTTCGGGTATATGCTGTGATTAGTATGTTCGGGTATACGCTGTGATTAGTATGTTCGGGTATACGCTGTGATTAGTATGTTCGGGTATACGCTGTGATTAGTATGTTCGGGTATACGCTGTGATTAGTATGTTCAGGTATACGCTGTGATTAGTATGTTCAGGTATACGCTGTGATTAGTATGTTCAGGTATACGATGTGATTAGTATGTTTGGGTATACGCTGTGATTAGTATGTTCGGGTATAGGTATACGCTGTGATTAGTATGTTCGGGTATACACTGTGATTAGTATGTTTAGGTATACGCTGTGATTAGTATGTTTAGGTATACACTGTGATTAGTATGTTTGGGTATACGCTGTGATTAGTATGTTCAGGTATAAGCTGTGATTAGTATGTTTAGGTATACACTGTGATTAGTATGTTCGGGTATACACTGTGATTAGTATGTTCAGGTATACACTGTGATTAGTATGTTTAGGTATACGCTGTGATTAGTATGTTCAGGTATACGCTGTGATTAGTATGTTCAGGTATACGCTGTGATTAGTATGTTTAGGTATACACTGTGATTAGTATGTTTGGGTATACACTGTGATTAGTATGTTCAGGTATACACTTTGATTAGTATGTTTAGGTATACGCTGTGATTAGTATGTTCAGGTATACGCTGTGATTAGTATGTTCAGGTATACGCTGTGATTAGTATGTTCAGGTATACGCTGTGATTAGTATGTTCAGGTATACGCTGTGATTAGTATGTTTAGGTATACGCTGTGATTGGTATGTTCAGGTATACACTGTGATTAGTATGTTCAGGTATACACTGTGATTAGTATGTTCAGGTATACGCTGTGATTAGTATGTTCGGGTATACGCTGTGATTAGTATGTTTAGGTATACACTGTGATTAGTATGTTTGGGTATACACTGTGATTAGTATGTTTAGGTATACACTGTGATTAGTATGTTTGGGTATACACTGTGATTAGTATGTTTAGGTATACGCTGTGATTAGTATGTTCAGGTATACGCTGTGATTAGTATGTTTAGGTATACGCTGTGATTAGTATGTTTGGTTATACCCTGTGATTAGTATGTTTAGGTATACGCTGTGATTAGTATGTTCAGGTATACGCTGTGATTAGTATGTTTAGGTATACACTGTGATTAGTATGTTTGGGTATACACTGTGATTAGTATGTTCAGGTATACGCTGTGATTAGTATGTTCAGGTATACACTGTGATTAGTATGTTTAGGTATACGCTGTGATTAGTATGTTCAGGTATACGCTGTGATTAGTATGTTCGGGTATACGCTGTGATTAGTATGTTCAGGTATACGCTGTGATTAGTATGTTCGGGTATACGCTGTGATTAGTATGTTCGGGTATACGCTGTGATTAGTATGTTCGGGTATACGCTGTGATTAGTATGTTCGGGTATACGCTGTGATTAGTATGTTTAGGTATACGCTGTGATTAGTATGTTCAGGTATACGCTGTGATTAGTATGTTCGGGTATACGCTGTGATTAGTATGTTCAGGTATACGCTGTGATTAGTATGTTCGGGTATACGCTGTGATTAGTATGTTCAGGTATACGCTGTGATTAGTATGTTTGGGTATACGCTGTAATTAGTATGTTCAGGTATACGCTGTGATTAGTATGTTCAGGTATACGCTGTGATTAGTATGTTTAGGTATACACTGTGATTAGTATGTTTGGGTATACGCTGTGATTAGTATGTTCAGGTATACGCTGTGATTAGTATGTTTAGGTATACACTGTGATTAGTATGTTTGGGTATACACTGTGATTAGTATGTTTGGGTATACACTGTGATTAGTATGTTTAGGTATACGCTGTGATTAGTATGTTTAGGTATACGCTGTGATTAGTATGTTCAGGTATACACTGTGATTAGTATGTTTAGGTATACGCTGTGATTAGTATGTTTAGGTATACGCTGTGATTAGTATGTTCAGGTATGCGCTGTGATTAGTATGTTTGGGTATACGCTGTGATTAGTATGTTCGGGTATAGGTATACGCTGTGATGAGTATGTTTAGGTATACACTGTGATTAGTATGTTCAGGTATACGCTGTGATTAGTATGTTTAGGTATACACTGTGATTAGTATGTTTGGGTATACACTGTGATTAGTATGTTTAGGTATACGCTGTGATTAGTATGTTCAGGTATACGCTGTGATTAGTATGTTTAGGTATACACTGTGATTAGTATGTTTGGGTATACACTGTGATTAGTATGTTTAGGTATACGCTGTGATTAGTATGTTCGGGTATACACTGTGATTAGTATGTTTAGGTATACGCTGTGATTAGTATGTTCAGGTATACGCTGTGATTAGTATGTTTAGGTATACACTGTGATTAGTATGTTCGGGTATACACTGTGATTAGTATGTTTGGGTATACACTGTGATTAGTATGTTTGGGTATACACTGTGATTAGTATGTTTAGGTAAACGCTGTGATTAGTATGTTCAGGTATACGCTGTGATTAGTATGTTCGGGTATATGCTGTGATTAGTATGTTCGGGTATACGCTGTGATTAGTATGTTCGGGTATACGCTGTGATTAGTATGTTCGGGTATACGCTGTGATTAGTATGTTCGGGTATACGCTGTGATTAGTATGTTCAGGTATACGCTGTGATTAGTATGTTCAGGTATACGCTGTGATTAGTATGTTCAGGTATACGATGTGATTAGTATGTTTGGGTATACGCTGTGATTAGTATGTTCGGGTATAGGTATACGCTGTGATTAGTATGTTCGGGTATACACTTGTAGATTTTAGGTATACCTGTGTTAGTATGTTAGGTATACACTGTGATTAGTATGTTTGGGTATACGCTGTGATTAGTATGTTTAGGTATAAGCTGTGATTAGTATGTTTAGGTATAATGTGATTATATGTTTGGTATACACTGTGATTAGTATGTTCGGGTATACACTGTGATTAGTATGTTCAGGTATACACTGTGATTAGTATGTTTAGGTATACGCTGTGATTAGTATGTTCAGGTATACGCTGTGATTAGTATGTTCAGGTATACGCTGTGATTAGTATGTTTAGGTATACACTGTGATTAGTATGTTTGGGTATACACTGTGATTAGTATGTTCAGGTATACACTTTGATTAGTATGTTTAGGTATACGCTGTGATTAGTATGTTCAGGTATACGCTGTGATTAGTATGTTCAGGTATACGCTGTGATTAGTATGTTCAGGTATACGCTGTGATTAGTATGTTCAGGTATACGCTGTGATTAGTATGTTTAGGTATACGCTGTGATTGGTATGTTCAGGTATACACTGTGATTAGTATGTTCAGGTATACACTGTGATTAGTATGTTCAGGTATACGCTGTGATTAGTATGTTCGGGTATACGCTGTGATTAGTATGTTTAGGTATACGCTGTGATTAGTATGTTCAGGTATACGCTGTGATTAGTATGTTTAGGTATACACTGTGATTAGTATGTTCAGGTATACACTGTGATTAGTATGTTTAGGTATACACTGTGATTAGTATGTTTGGGTATACACTGTGATTAGTATGTTCAGGTATACACTGTGATTAGTATGTTTAGGTATACACTGTGATTAGTATGTTCAGGTATACACTGTGATTAGTATGTTCAGGTATACGCTGTGATTAGTATGTTCAGGTATACGCTGTGATTAGTATGTTCAGGTATACGCTGTGATTAGTATGTTTAGGTATACGCTGTGATTAGTATGTTTAGGTATACGCTGTGATTAGTATGTTTAGGTATACGCTGTGATTAGTATGTTTAGGTATACGCTGTGATTAGTATGTTCGGGTATACGCTGTGATTAGTATGTTCGGTACGCTGTGATTGTATGTTAGTATACGCTGTGATTAGTATGTTTAGGTATACGCTGTGATTAGTATGTTCAGGTATACGCTGTGATTAGTATGTTTAGGTATACGCTGTGATTAGTATGGTCGGGTATACGCTGTGATTAGTATGTTTAGGTATACGCTGTGATTAGTATGGTCGGGTATACGCTGTGATTAGTATGTTCAGGTATACGCTGTGATTAGTATGTTCAGGTATACGCTGTGATTAGTATGTTCGGGTATACGATGTGATTAGTATGTTTGGGTATACGCTGTGATTAGTATGTTCGGGTATAGGTATACGCTGTGATTAGTATGTTTAGGTATACACTGTGTTTAGTATGTTCAGGTATACGCTGTGATTAGTATGTTTAGGTATACGCTGTGATCGGTATGTTTAGGTATACGCTGTGATCGGTATGTTTAGGTATACGCTGTGATTAGTATGTTTAGGTATACGCTGTGATTAGTATGTTTAGGTATACGCTGTGATTAGTATGTTCAGGTATACGCTGTGATTAGTATGTTTAGGTATACGCTGTGATTAGTATGTTTGGGTATACGCTGTGATTAGTATGTTTAGGTATACGCTGTGATTAGTATGTTCAGGTATACGCTGTGATTGGTATGTTCAGGTATACGCTGTGATTAGTATGTTTCGGTATACGCTGTGATTAGTATGTTTAGGTATACGCTGTGATTAGTATGTTCAGGTATACACTGTGATTAGTATGTTCAGGTATACACTGTGATTAGTATGTTTAGGTATACACTGTGATTAGTATGTTCAGGTATACACTGTGATTAGTATGTTTAGGTATACACTGTGATTAGTATGTTTGGGTATACACTGTGATTAGTATGTTCAGGTATACACTGTGATTAGTATGTTTAGGTATACACTGTGATTAGTATGTTCAGGTATACACTGTGATTAGTATGTTTAGGTATACACTGTGATTAGTATGTTTGGGTATACACTGTGATTAGTATGTTTAGGTATACGCTGTGATTAGTATGTTTAGGTATACGCTGTGATCGGTATGTTTAGGTATACGCTGTGATCGGTATGTTTAGGTATACGCTGTGATTAGTATGTTTAGGTATACGCTGTGATTGGTATGTTCAGGTATACGCTGTGATCGGTATGTTCAGGTATACGCTGTGATTAGTATGTTTAGGTATACGCTGTGATTAGTATGTTTATGTATACGCTGTGATCGGTATGTTTAGGTATACGCTGTGCTTAGTATGTTTAGGTATACGCTGTGATTAGTATGTTCAGGTACACGCTGTGATTGGTATGTTTATGTATACGCTGTGATCGGTATGTTTAGGTATACGCTGTGCTTAGTATGTTTAGGTATACGCTGTGATTAGTATGTTCAGGTACACGCTGTGATTGGTATGTTTATGTATACGCTGTGATTAGTATGTTTAGGTATACGCTGTGATTAGTATGTTTAGGTATACGCTGTGTTTAGTATGTTTAGGTATACGCTGTGATTAGTATGTTCAGGTATACGCTGTGATTAGTATGTTTAGGTATACGCTGTGATTAGTATGTTTAGGTATACGCTGTGATTAGTATGTTTAGGTATACACTGTGTTTAGTATGTTTAGGTTTACGCTGTGATTAGTATGTTTAGGTATAAGCTGTGATTAGTATGTTCAGGTATACACTGTGATTAGTATGTTTAGGTATAAGCTGTGATTAGTATGTTTAGGTTTACGCTGTGATTAGTATGTTTAGGTATAAGCTGTGATTAGTATGTTCGGGTATACACTGTGATTAGTATGTTTAGGTTTACGCTGTGATTAGTATGTTTAGGTATAAGTTGTGATTAGTATGTTTAGGTATACGCTGTGATTAGTATGTTTAGGTTTACGCTGTGATTAGTATGTTTAGGTTTACGCTGTGATTAGTATGTTTAGGTATAAGCTTTGATTAGTATGTTTAGGTATACACTGTGATTAGTATGTTCAGGTAAACGCTGTGATTAGTATGTTTAGGTTTACGCTGAGATTAGTATGTTTGGGTATACGCTGTGATTAGTATGTTCAGGTAAACGCTGTGATTAGTATGTTTAGGTTTACGCTGAGATTAGTATGTTTGGGTATACGCTGTGATTAGTATGTTTAGGTATGTTGTGTGATTGTAAATTTCTTTGTCATTGTATATTAGTGCAATGCAGTCCGAAGTATTTTATCCCACTCATTTAACATACTGGCACTTCATTTTCTAATCATTACTCTTTCGCCCATACAGCAAGGGTACACACATTCACACTGTAATTTACTGTTCTTATTGAATATGCAGCGTTTAATATAAACTTCATCAGAATCTGTCGACAGTCATGTTGGCTCAGTCACACTCAGCGATAACGCGATGTTTCTGTTTAATGGAATAATTGAGGCTATGTTTGTTTTATTGACTCTACGCGACCCAACAGTGCAGCCAGACATCCACGGCCTCCCCACTCTCTCTCTCTCTCTCTCTCTCTCTCTCTCTCTCTCTCTCTCTCTCTCTCTCTCTCTCTCACACTTTCTCTCTCTCTCTCTCTTTCTCTCTCACTCTCTCCAAACCAACCTACCCCCCCCCCCCCAACCCTTCTCTCCCCAGAGTCTTGAGCAATCGATAAGACTAGGTTTTGCCAAATTTAAATACAAATGAAGCGTTGGTTTACCCGCAGACGTGCAATTTGAATATTAGAGAGGCGTCCACGAGAAATTTGATTTATTTTCTACCATCTGATGGATTTTTCCGACAGCCACTACTTTATCTCTCTCTCTCTCTCTCTCTCTCTCTCTCTCTCTCTCTCTCTCTCTTTTTCTTTCTTCCCCTCTCTATCTATCTCTATTTTTGATGAGCACATATTTGAGTTGAGAATTGGAAACGGTGCAACCATCTCCATCGCCGCTGATTATATGCAGTGATTAAGTGAGATTCAGTACACAGTGGCGGACTGACACAGAGATCCTCAGGGTACACACATGAAAGAGAGGAGGAAATGAGCGTGCATGGCATACCACTACGCTTCCTATCCGGATTCTACCTTCGGTTTGGATCATAGGCTAGAATTCTTTTTTTTTTCAATTAACAACGCATGATTCACGCAGAAAGAAATTTAAGAACATTTTCAAACAATGAGACATGATATGTTCTGCAGCATGCACCTTATTAGACACGTCTGGATTAGTGATGGGAAGATCGGATCCTTTTAGTGACTTGGTTGTTTGAATCTCATTTATCAGAATGAACGAATCTTTTTTCGAGTCATTTTGTTCCTTTAAACAGAAATCAAATCAAATGTTACATCTTCAATAAGCAGATCCTGATGAAAACATGACAGATTATGCTAAACAGAACGAGGAGCTTCACCTCTCAGATCTTCTGGTGTCTTTAGTTCTTTTGACATGTGACTCCTATAATTGTTGTAACAATAATGTCAAGATTTAGACTGAAAATAGATCTATTGCATTGTTTAGCTCATCACATCTCGCACTGCACCCCGCTGTCTGAAATCCTCCAGCACTGCTCGACTGGTACCACCTTCTCACAGAATGAGAGGTAAGTACACTTCAAGGCTCTTCTCTGTTCTGGCACTGAGGTGGTGGAATGAACTTCCCCTAGATGTCCGTACAGCAGAGTCCCTGGCTATCTTTAAGCGACGATTCAAGACCTTTCTCTTCCTGAAACACTTAAATTAGCACTTTCCAAGTTTGCTTTGTAGAATTCAAGAGTTATATTTATATTAAGTTTGTAATCTTGCGTGAAGATTTATTCACTGCTACAGACTCAAAGCACCTTTTGTACGTCGCTCTGGATAAGGGCGTCTGCTAAATGCCGCAAATGTAACTGTAAATGTAAAAATGTAGCATCTTTGGGAATCACGTGGCAAAAGAACGAACGATTCGGACCAGAGGACTCATGGGATGAACTCTGTACGTAACCTACGAAGATTTTGCGATGCTTTGCTCATTTGTTAATGAACGAATCACTCGTTGAGAAGACTTGCTCCTCTGAGTCACATCAAAGCCTCGTTCATGAATGACTCATCATCACTTATGCTAATTTGCATGGATTGTCCCTGTTCTAAAGTTTATCAGTAACAGGTTGTTTTCTGATTCTACACAATACATGTGTAAAATAAACAAAAACATCTAAATGTTCTCTAATAGCTCTGATTCCTGTGACCTCAAAAGTGTGGAATCTCGTTTTGGTCCCATTGGTGTTGTATTGCCTTTGTGGAATTTGCACGTAGTGTTTTTTTGTCACTCTTGTGAACACCACGATTCGATTAAAATGCTAATCGGCGTTCCCATTAGCATGAAGTAGAGCGCTACAGTTGTAGTAGTTTATAGTTCCATGTTTGGTAACCATAGTGACTACAAAATACTCTTGACTGTAATGAATTTTCTAGAACAATTGTCTCTGGTGGACTGGGAAAACCGGCCGGATGTCACCGTGGATTAATTCTGGTTGGTAGATTTGGTAACAAATGAACAAAAATAGCATTATGACATTTTTTTTCTTTGTTAAAAAAAAAAGAGTTTCTGAGAAATGTTAGCACTGGCTAACCTTGCCCAGGTTTCCACATTGGATAAATAGGGAACCGGTTTTGCGGCTGTAAAAACAACCGTAGGCTACGAATAAATGCTGGTTCAAAAACAGACACGGTTTTCACGGTTGCATTCGTAATTTTTTTCATATTTTATGTATAAAAATTGTAATTAAATATAAATTCAATCAAAAAAACAGATGCTGTTTTTAAACAATGAGTGCGGTGTCTTTCAGCTGAGTCTAATTTACTCTTTTATTCACATCGGGAGATAAACAGGAAGGTTTTACGTGTGTGTGTGTGTGTGTGTGTGTGTGTGTGTGTGTGTGTGTGGATATGTGTGTGTATATTTATATATGTATGTGTGTGCCTGAGGCTGTCTTTGCTCTCTCAGCCCCGACCTGTTCTTCAGCCTTGAGCACCTCAAATAGAGAGCAAATGAAGGAGAACCATGTGCAATCAAGGCCACACACACATAACACACACTATCTCAGCCCTACACCCTTTCAGTGCCTCGAAACACCTTTCCGACTTTTCCTTTCCCCTCCATTCCTCAATTTACTCACGTGTGTCCTTCACGTCCCTCATGCTCCCTGTTTTGGGCAACTAAGACGCTCCATAGCGCATGCTAATATTTCACAATGATGAAAACGTTGTGGGAAATTATAACAATCATCAATCAATCAGTCAATCAATTAATCAATCAATCTGTATCTGGTTAGTGCTCCAAATATCAGTGTCTATAATCAGATTCAAACCCAAAATGTGTATATATTTACCTCCTCCCTACTGTGTAGTCAGAGACACAAGTTCTACACCTGACTATAAGATCAGTATGTGCTTTTTGAACACCCTATTCCACATTTAATCCTCATTTGCTGTTATCATAACCTCCACTCTGAAGATGTTCCTCAAGATTCTGTGAAGATTTGTGTTCATTCAGCCACAAGAGTGTTTGTAGGGATGCAGGGGTCCACAAGGGTGCAGTCAGCATTTACATTTATCATGTTCAGTAGTGTTGAGGGTCAGAGCTCTATAGCAGGAGATCTTCTACTCCATCCCTTGTAAAGCAGATCTTTATGGATCTGGCTTTGTGCACAGGGGCTTTGTCGTGCAGAAACAGGTTTAGATGTCCAAGATAATGGAATGAATTAAATTGTGCCTACAACTTTGTATGGGAAAGAACCATATACTGTATCTGTATAATAATGAATCTACTGCATTTACGTGACACTAGATGAGGTGAGCAGCCTTGTTTATCTGATATCACATTCAACTTCAAGTACGAGTTCAACATTTCCTTTTTTTCTAGTCGGAGGTCAGAAATATGAGTTTTATGGGTTTTAGTCCGACTCAGTGTAACTCAAATGATCTGTCCAGAATCACACACTGGAATTACACACACTAATGACTGAAGTTTTCTTTCTAACTGTGCTTATGTTTTTGACCAGTTTGCCCTGGTTGCTCTTCTGGATTATGATTTTTGAACCACGTGCTGCATTTCTAAACCCCACCTGCCTAAATCTGTTTCTTTTTTCCCTGAAAGATAAACATGGATTAAACCACCACATCATTAACCAGGTTTGTACTAAGGATGAGTGGACACTGTAACTTGTTGTGCTCAGCCATCCCAACAATGGACTCTTTTCTCTGTTGCGTTCGGGGAAACGCTTCCGCTCCCTGAAGGCGAACACAGAGAGAATGAGGAGGAGCTTCTTCCCGCAGGCCATTCGGTGTTTAAACCAGGAAACACCCAGGATCTAAAAACTGGCCCACTCTCTCCATCATCACCCTTTTTTTCCCCCTGCACAATCACACTTTTCGTGCTACGGCACATTATACACTGGACTTGCACAGCACAGTGCACTTTACATTTCATATTTCATATTTTCTTTTTCATATTTATTTCATATTTTTTTTATATTCTTATTTTTATACCACACCATTCCGCACAAGGACACTTTACACCACACCTTACTGCACACGGACACTCATGGACAATCAAAAACCATGCCTAACTTGTTTACTGGTTAACTGCACACTGCCATAAACATTTTCTGTGTATGTATATATATATGTATATATGTATATGTATGTATATATACATATATATTTATATATCTTTATATCTTATTTATCTGCCTTCTTTTTCTTATTATATTTTTCTTTAAATTTTGTTATTATATTTATATTTTTATTCTCCTTTTTACCCTATTTTATTCTCTCATGCCGGACCAGCGTTAAAAGTATTTCACTGCATGTCGTACCCTGTATGTATGTGACAAATAAAATTTGATTTGATTTGATTGCTCCTGAGGATCTTCCTATACAGGTCTGCCTCTGGATAGTGTTCTCTTTGACTGGAGGCCACTCTGTTCAGCTGGGGATGGTTTCTCATCAACGCCTTGGGTGGTTCCATGAAATTCCAGAGTAAGAACGGGAGCTTTGAGGATGGATTTGGACTGTAGTTAATGTCAACAGTCTGCTACACTGACTCAGGACTACAGTTTGCTTCTGATCACCATCACTGTACCCCCCAAACAACGTAAATCTGCTATAAATGGAAATTCGGTGCAACCCAGGTGAGGACGGGTTTCTCTCTTTTGTCTGGTTCCTCTTAAGGTTTCTTTCTCATGCCATCTTGGGGAGTTTTTCCTTGTTAAAGTCACCACCGGCTCGTTCATCAGGGACAAACTTAAACTTATAAAAGTAAGTGTAGTAAATAAAATGATCACCATTGCTTCACTTTGTTAATTGTTAAAAGCACAATACAAATAAAAATGAACTGAATTGAATTGTAACTGCATCACAACACATTTACATTAACACAGTCTATATTTTATCATTTCAACCCAGTCCATAAAAGAAATAATGCTCCTCTAAAGTCTGAACATTCCTAATAGAGCGATAGAATCTTTTCTATGTATGTAGGGTTTTTTTTTTTGCTACTCCATCTCTCTATTTCTTGGCCTTATAATGGACCGTAGTGGCACAGTGATGGAGTTGGGCTCTAGGACCTTTCTACAGTCCTGATGTCTTTTGACACCTTCTAAGACTCAATTATCAATCCATTACCCTCTTGTGTGTGTGTGTGTGTGTGTGTGTGTGTGTGTGTGTGTGTGTGTGTGTGTGTGTGTGTGTGGTGGACTAGGCTCGATGCCCTTGCAGCAGCCCTGAACAGAGACTTCTACAGTAAAGCCAGTGAGTACCAAAGTGAGTGAGAAGGAGAAAAAGATTGACAGGAGAGAAGTGCAGAGAGACTCCTGTCCATGTTAATGAGAATAAAGTGGAGTCACAGGAGTGCAGCTGTCCGCCAGGTTGTTCCGAGCAATTCAGAGTCAATTGGGTGCGAAAGAAATAAATAAGTAGGTAATACAATTTATGGATGGCTGCCTTTGTCCTGAAGCCCTGATTACTGGGGCAGAGTGTCTCCTTCTGTGGACCTGCACCAGTCCCTCTGTCATTAACACACACACACACACACACACACACACACACACACACACACACACACACACCACACACACACACACACACAAAATGCGCAAATGTGAACTACATCACCTTTTACCCACTAACACACTTGCCCTAGCTTCACTGCTGCACAAATATGGTTAACTCAGCAATTATTGGCAACCTCTAAAAGAATGTGCAAAAATGACTGAGATAAAAAATATTCAATATCAATAGATTCATTCTTTATTTAACATTAAAGCCATTTCTCATAAAAGCAAATGCCCCACCGAGTGTTGCTTTAAGTGTAGGAGAAATGAACCCCAAAATCATCAACAGGACCTCAGAGAACGTACTGTATAAAACCGAAAGGTTAAAAAAAATTACCCTTTTAGTCATTCAAAAAAAAAGATATTTCCACCCGGTGGACAAAACATTTGATCAGTCAGGGTCATAATAAAAATAAAAAAAATTCTGACAGTTTCACTTTGAAGGATTTGAACCCTACAGAGAAGTTGTGATCGGAATGAAAGACAAGTGTAAGGATTTGAAAAAGTTTGATGAGTTTGACAAATTGTGACTAGACGTCTGGGTCACAGCATCTCCAAAACTGCAGCTCTTGAGGGATGTTCCTGGTCTGCAGTGGTCAGTATCTATCAAAAGTGCTCCAAGGAAAGAACAGTGGTGAACAGCGACAGGGTCGTGGGGGCCGAGGCTCCTTGATGCACGTGAGGAGCGAAGGCTGGTCCATGTGGTCCGATCCAACAGACGAGCTCCTGTAGCTCAACCTGCTGAAGAAGTTAAAGCTGTTAATGATCGACGGGTCAAAACTGTTTAAGCAGCAAAAGGAGACTAATATTAAACAGGTGGTCATAATGTTATGCCTAATCAATGTAAATATAAATATATATATAAATATACAGTGACTTCTAATACTACACTACTACTAGATTAGATTAGATTAGATTAGATTAGATTAGATTAGATTTAACTTTATTGTCATCTTCACTTTTTCCACATTTTGTTAGGCCTATTTCAAAATGGATTAAATTAATTATTTTACTTAAAATTCTACAAACAATACACCATAATGACAACATGAAAGAAGTTTGTTTAAAATATATGCAAATGTATATATATATATAAAAAAAGAATTAAATCATATGTAAATAAGTATTCACAAACTTTGCTGAAAAAACATTATTGGTGTGTAAAGCTGATATGTATATATAATTCAGAAGGGTATTATTTGAAAAGTGTCAATAACAGTGCAAAAAAGCAGCATGAGGTAGAATATTGTAATTCCTGCAACAGTAAGAGGCAGTGACAGAAAAAGGCAGCGACAGAAAGAGGCAGCGACAGTAAGACGCAGTGACAGAAAGAGGCAACGACAGTGAGAGGCAGTGACAGTTAGACGCAGTGACAGTAAAATGCAGTGACAAAAGAGGCAGTGACAGTAAGACGCAGTGACAGTAAGATGCAGTGACAAAAGAGGCAGTGACAGTAAGATGCAGTGACAAAAGAGGCAGTGACAGTAAGATGCAGTGACAGAAAGAGGCAATGACAGTAAGAGGCAATGACAGTAAGAGGCAGTGACAGAAAGAGGCATGGACAGCAAGATGCAGTGACAGAAAGAGGCATGGACAGTAAGATGCAGTGACAGAAAGAGTCAGTGACAGTAAGACGCAGTGACAGTAAGAGGCAGCGACAGAAAGAGGCAGTGACAGTAAGATGCAGTGACAGTAAGAGGCAGCGACAGAAAGAGGCAGTGACAGTAAGATGCAGTGACAAAAAGAGGCAACGACAGAGAGAGGCAGTGACAGTTAGAGGCAGTTACAGAAATAGGCAGCGACAGTTAGAGGCAGAGACAGAAAGGGCAACAGAAAGAGGCAGAGACAGTATGAAACAGTGACAGTAAGAGGCAGTGACAAAAGAGGCAGTGACAGTATGACGCAGTGACAGAAAGAGGCAACGACAGAGAAAGGCAACGACAGTAAGACGCATCAATAGAAAGAGGCAGTGACAGTAAGAAGCAGCAACAGAAAGAGGCAGCAACAGAAAGAGGCAACGACAGTATGACGCAGTGACAGTAAGAGGCAGTGACAAAAGAGGCATTGACAGTAAGAGGCAGTGACAGAAAGAGGCAGTGACAGAAAGAGGTATGATGGACACAATTTTAGTGAACAGTATGGGGAAATGGTAATGTACACTGCAGACTTTAAGTAGACTACTACTAATAATTCTAAGTCATTTTTACCATGTTACTGGATCACACAGCAGGATATGAGCAATCCTTCACAAAGGTAAAATAAATCGACTTCCGCTGACCCTGACCCCGAAAAGGAGCGCATTACGTGCTTAGTGAACATCACGCTGTCGTACCTCACTCGTGACTGACACGCCGAATGCCTCACCACGACGACTGACTATCAATCAGCCCGCCTTTCCCTCAACTCAATTTCACCGATGATTGTGTTTGAATAGTTATTAGACCAGAACCCAAGCACGTGCCACTGTCATCAACTGTGTGTATGTGCATTTGATGTGATATGATGTGATACAGTCCCGGGAATCTCAGCGATGTGAATAAATATTGGCACATATGATAATGAAAGTGGTTACATTCCGGTTTGAGTGGACAAATATTCAGGATGGATGGTGAGAGTGTTAAAAGAGCTACTATTTCTTTTTTTCCCCCTAATATCATTTCATTGGCCTGAAAAGGCCCTAATAAGTAGTTTAAATTAATTCTCCACTGACTGTAAATCACTTTGCCTTACTCTACTCTTCAATTATTAACTATTTCTTTTTTTGTTTTCTTGCTTATTTTTTGTATTTTTTTTTTAATTATTATTTAATAAATTTTTCCCCCTTTTATCTTTCATTTATTTCTCATTATTCACTACTCCAATCTGCTTTTTTTTAAACTGCACAAAGACAATAATCGATGGCAGATTGCTGTGGTGAAAGAGGAATAAAATGACGTTCTGTGCTTCATAATGACTCCTTTATCATTTCCCTCCAGGTTTTTTTTTATACTCAGCACTTAATCACATTCTGCAAATCAAACAATGTTTGGACACAAATAAAGTCACATCTCATCTTTATGCCATAAATATGCCCAAAGGTTGTATAGAGGGTCAGCCATATTTGAAATGTTCTTTATTTATTACACTATCACAAATCTATATATCTGATCCCAGACTGGCAGATCTTACAGGCCTTTAGTGGCATTATCAGGCCTGAAGCTGCTCTCAGAATTGCCTTGGCCTCACTTAGTGGACGGAGTGTGATATGTGGCTATATGCTATATCGATCTCAGTGGGAGTCAGTGGAGGTTAATAGGGAGCTGTGTTTGTGTGTGGGTGTACTGGGGGGGGGTTGGGGTGATGGAGCGTTATAGCTTTTTCAAGGTACACAGGGCAGAATGATTGACAGCTCCATTGGGGATGTATTTTTAATGGGAGAATATTAAACAACAGAGCAGCAGAGGGAAATAAAATGCTCTGAAATGCCTGACCGGAAAACTACTTTCAGAAAAAAAACATGGAAAGTAGTCTATGGGAATGATACGTGATTTAGAAAAAAAAAAAGGATGAGGGAGAAGAGAAAGAGTTAGAAGAGACTCTGCCATCTGCTTGTCTTCCGACTTTGGGGAATGCTATCCACTCCATTTTTACATGAAAGGCCTTTTTGTGTGGGTTTTTTTTTGTGATTGAGGGCATCTGGGCAGCCTAATGGAGAGCTCTCTATGGTGTGTATGTGTGTGTGTGTGTGTGTGTGTGTGTGTGTGTGTGTGTGTGGACCCAGTGGAAGTAATTCACAATGAGCAAAAAAAAAAAAAATCCAATCTAATCAGTCTGGTCAGTCAAAGCGCTGAGCCTACAAAAGCCAGAGAGCTGAGAATGAACCTGACACGTTCATAGTTGATTATAGACAATGGGTGCAAACTAAAGATAAAGATTCAGTCAGAATAACACAATAGCACAATAATGCTCTCTCTCTCTCTCTCTCTCTCTCTCTCTCTCTCTCTCTCTCTCTCTTTCTCTCGTGCACACACACACACACACACACACACACACACATTCTCATCCTGAAATCCCCTTCAGGCCCCCCTGCAACATTGATAAGCGCATGTCATTTTATTCTTCGCGCTTTAACCTACATTCTTTGGGTGTAATCAAAATCAATAACGGCCCGAGGCCAGCGACAGAAAAGCGAGCTAATAAGCTCATGCTAATGAAGCTGGCAGAAAGGTCAAGTCTAAACAAAAGACCCCCCCCCCTTCACCCTTACCCCCCTTACCATCATTCACCCCGACTCCCCCCAAACTCCATGCAAACACTTTCCCATTATAAATATTTAAGCATGATTACAGTTACAGGAGCAGGTAATTAAGCTGTCACTGGAGCACTGCCTGATTGGGTTACTTGAATGAAGCCCCCTTCGGCTGTGTCTAATGTGCCCCCATTGTGGCAAAACAATACCAGGGCTGTTGGCTTTTCTTTTTTCTGGTCTCTAGTGGCACACTTGCTGCGTGACTCCGACCTACGACCAGAAAAAATTGAAGCCTCTCGATTGGGAATTTGGCGGTGGGCTCGTCGACCGTCAAGTGACATCAAATTGATATGCTACGAGCAGCCACAGACATTAAAGCATCAGTCTGGTTTAAACTAACCAAGAACATTCAGAATATGGAAACGGGAGACTTCTACTCGTTCTCATTTCTCCGTAGTGCACGTGAATTATCCATCATCTCAACTACCTGAATCAGATTCAGAATAGGTTTTATTGCCAAGTGGGCTCACACACACACAAGCAATGTGTCTTGGTGAGAGAAGCTTCTAGGTACAATACGTATAAATTTTAGAGAGAAAAAATTATGCCGAAGGTGCAGTCGGGATGGCATATGCAAAATTTACAGATCTAATATACCGATATGTGCAAGTGGAAAGTAGTGCATTGAAAAATTGTGGCGGTATATGCAATTTAATTAATATTAAATAGAAAAAGTATATACAACCTCAATTCTAAAAATGTTGGAATACTGTGTGAAAGGCCTGCAGCCTTTTCCTTTCACCATTTAAAAAAACATATGAAACAAAAAATACAACAAAGAACACGCTGAACTGACTATTACACAGTGGTAAACATGGCCATGTCCCAACTTTTTTTTGAGACTTGTTGCAGCCATCAAATTCAAAATAAGTTTTTTTTTTCTTAAAATGGTTTTAACATTTATGTTTTTTTGTTCTATTGTGAATAAAATATGGATTCGTGAGATTTGCAATTCACTGTATTTTGTTTTTATTTACATTTTCTACAGTGTTCCAACTTTCTTTTGGAATTGGGGTTGTACAACTGCACATGTTGGCACTTAAAAGGTTCACATACTGTATATTGCACATGTTTGGTTACAGGTATGGGTTTAAATGTTCTGGTGCTCAACATTGTTCAAAAAGCTAATAGGCGAGTAATGGTGTCCATTGTGATATTGGATGTTCATTTTCTCACTCTAGTGGTGTATAGTTTGTGACCATGGGGCTAAGAAGCATGAATAATCTTCTCAGCAGTCTGGACTGTCTTCGTTAGCGTTCTAATGTCTGATCTGGTAGCTGAGTTAAATCAGATATATAATCGACATACACAAGACAGAGTTAAAGAGCAAAACAGCACCAACAGCACATGTGGAAGGTTGAACTTCCACACCTGGAGATGAAAGAAGCATCTCTACTGATCCTTCTTTGTGATGGAGTCAGCATGTGTCTCTAACTTCAGTTCCTGGTAGATGGTAGATCCCAGGAACTTGAATGACTCCACTGCACTCTTTACTCCCACTCAATATATCTTAAGCAGAAAACATAAGCAGATAAATAATAAAGTAGATAAAATGAATTTTCCTTCTGAAACAGGAAGTCAAAGGTACAACATGTTGAACTGCTTAACAGCCAATCGCGAGAGAGCGTTTAAGATGCCTCATGCCACACCTCCTTACTCTTATAGGTAAAGAGCACTTGATGGGGAATAAAAATGAAAACAAATAATCTCCAACTCAACCATCAACCAAACAATGGAGAGACGAGTGTATAAATGCGAGTGACATCACACAGATAGAGACACACACTAATGAAACAGGTTTACTGCTAATCAGAGGTGGGTACATGAAGTACAAATACTTTGTTACTGTACTTAAGTAGATTTTTATGGTATTAGTTCTTTACATCAGTATTTTTCAGACAACTTTTTACTATCATTTATTAATTTTTTACACAAATATCTGTACTTTCTACTTCTTACATTTTTCAAACCAGACTCATTACTTTAGTTTGAATCTATTTGGTGACATGATTAATACTTTTAATTCTCATTGCGCACCGTTTTTCACCCCAACAACCGGTTTCTAATTTCCTTCTGGAGAGCATTTAATATCAAATGCCTAAAAATCTGGATTGTTTTCCTGAAAGTTGTGAATTTAAAACAAGAATAC